>VZTU01014889.1:0-13231 GCA_013400835.1 Zapornia atra | reverse complement strand
GATTCTGTGATTCATCAAGTCCAACTGTCCCTGTCCTGTGCTGACCCATATCCCTGAGCACCTCATCTCCCCATCTGTTAAACACCCCCAGGAGTGGGGACTCAGTCCCCTCCCTGGGCAGCCTGCATTGCAAAAGTAGGTTTCCTACAAAACTCTGTACAGTTTTATTTCACCATTTTAACCCAATTAACACCAATGAAACCAGAGAACAGTGCTACTTGAAGCATGTAAGAATGGCTTCCCATTTACCAGTGACAGGTCTCAGCTATGAGCACAGCCAAACTTCTCTTCTGACTGAGGTATTTTATCACTTTTACAGGTACCTAACATTTCTCTGCATCTGTAGACTACTTCCAGTCCCTGAAAGGGCCTACAAGAAAGCTGGGAAGGGAGTTTTTAGAAGGGCCTGGAGTGATAGGATGAGGGGGAATGGGTTTAAATTGGAAGGGGACAGATTTAGATTGGATATTAGGAGGAAATTCTTCACTCTGAGGGTGGTGAGGCCCTGGCACAGGGTGCCCAGGGAGGGGGTGGCTGCCCCCTCCCTGGAGGCGTTCAAGGCCAGGTTGGATGAGGCCATCAGCAGCCTGGGCTGGTGAGAGGTGTCCCTGCCCACAGACAACAACCAGAAGTCCAGTAAGTTGTTACTGCGCCCTGCACCTTCGTTGATGGAGCAGCACCAAATGGTGGTGCCAACCTACAGCTGCCCACCAAAAGGAGGCTGGAGGGTGCAAACAGTCTCAACTCCCTCTCAGACCTCACATGAATTGACCTGATGGGACCATGAAGCAAACACCTCCTGACCTTACTTTTTCCTCACCAGGTGCCGGTCTTTCATTTCCGAGCGCTCAAACAAGACGTGCTGAGTGGTTTGCATGCAACTCCTCTGAATGAGTCCCAGAAGGCCCCCATGGGCCTGCCCAACCTGCAAGAAGCCCAAAAGAAACTGGTTACTATGGAAACACACACACAGAGAACACAGACACATGGCTTTCTAAGCTCCTTCACAAACCACAGCAATCCTCTTGGTGCAAAGCGTGCAGGCACCTTGAGCTGTCTATTATTTTATGCAGGACTATAATCCTGAATGCTATCAAATTCCATGTTTTCCTCCCCAAAAATGTACCTTTTCCCTAAAACTACATCTCTGGCATCTCTACATTGCCTATGTTTTGTTGACCCTGTGGTTCATACCAAGGAATAGCATCCGTCGCTGGCGAGGATTAGAACATCCAGTGGAGAGGTGTGGTTGGCTACACAGATGCCTCCTTCCTGGGGTCTGTTCTCCCTGCAGTGACAACCACAGAAGTCATTACTTGACATTGATCCTCCAGACTGTAGGCACCAGCAGGTGACAACACCTGAGCTGTCACACATCCAGAGCTTTGATGCTGGTGGACAAAGGTGTTTCAAGCCCGTAGCTCACGTGCTGGTCCACAGAGAGTGGAAGAGAAAACGTTTGAGCAGGCTAATATTACTGCTCATCAACATCTGGCAGCATGTTACAGGGGGTAAGGCATCTTTCCTCATACCCTCAAGAGTCATGGAATCAGAGAATCACAGGGGTTGGAAGGGACCCCCAGAGCCCATGGGGTCCAACCCCCTGCCAAAGCAGGGTCCCTAGGACAGGGCAGGGCTGGAATCTCTCCAGAGAAGGAGACTCCACACCCCCTGGGCAGCCTGTCCCAGGGCTCCCTCACCCTCACTGGGAAGAAGTTCTGCCCCACATTGGGGTGGAACTTCCCCTGCTCCAACTTGAGGCCATGGCCCCTTGTCCTGTCCCCACAGACACTGAGCAGAGGCTGCCCATGTCCCCCTGTGTGCCACCCTTCAGCTATTGATCCCCATTGATCAGATCCCCTCTCAGTCTCTTCTCTCCAGGCTGAGCAGCCCCAGCTCACTCAGCCTTTCCTGGCAGGGGAGATGCTCCAGGCCCTTCATCCCCTTCGTAGCTTCTCTGGACTCTCTCCAGGAGATCCCTGGCTGGTTTGTCCCAGGGAGCCCAGCACTGGGCACAAAAGTCCCTTTCCCATTTGATAGTTTTGGCATTTTACCAAAGCTGGTTCCCTTTTAGCTGAGAACAACAGAATTCGTTGGGGTCAGCATTCCAGCTACTCCACAAAGCCTACTTGGACACCAGAACTGTAAAAACAGAAGGCACTGGAGCATGATTTTGCTTGTTTTCTAAAGCACAGACAAAAATATCTCAGAAGCTTCCCCCTTACATAAATCTCCACCCCTAAGCAAGCAAAATCCCCACAGAAACTTGCTGAAGTACCATCCATAACTTCAGGAGAGACTGTGAAGAATTAAGTTACCAAATAAGTCAGGCAATAGGACAGTCAAACTTCTCATGGTGTGTTTCCTGAGTGTAACAACACCACACTCATGGCAAAGACTGAGAAAAACATCTAAGTGCATGTCTAATCAAGAACACAGAACTACTCAACCTTTGCATACTCCACCAGTACACAGAGCACACCAGTAGAGCATGGAAACAGCTTGGCAGAGTCTAGATGATCTAAGGTGGCTTCTTAGAGCATGTTGCAACATCAGGGTAACCCATGCAATAATGGAATAAGAATCCTGCTCTGAAACTTGAGGCCTCAAGTCCTGTAAGGAATCCATACCAACCCCAGGAGAGCAGAGGGCACCACTCACCTGTTGTGGAAATGAACCAGACCACCCAGGCATCGAACACCTAAGGTGGCACATGTCATCTGGACCTGGTTGCTCAGCCAGCATTTAACTCTGAAAGGAAGGAAGGCAGATGGACACTTCCAGGTGTGAAACAACACAGTGTCAACTCCCCACATCACTCCAAAGAGTTGTTGCTGCAAAGAGCACACTGAGAGTCACAGAATCATTAAGGTTGGAAAAGACCCCCCACATTCATCCAGCCCAACCAGCCCCCAACTACCTCTACCACTCACTAACCCACACCCCTGAGGGCCTCATCCAACCTTTCCTTGAACACCCCAAGGGATGGTGACTCCACCACCTCCCTGGGCAGCCCCTTCCAATGCCCAACCACTCTTTGGGAGAAGAAATGTCTCCTCATTTCTAACCTGACCTGCCCTGGCACAGCTTGCAGCCATTCCCTCTTGTCCTGGCACTGGTTATCTGCAGGAAGAGGCTGAGCTCCACCTCAGCTCAACCTCCTGTCAGGGAGTTGTAGAGAGCAAGAAGGTCTCCCCTCAGCCTCCTCTTCTCCAGGCTGAACAGTCCCAGCTCCTCACGAGACTTGTGTCCCAGCCCCTTCCCCAGCTTCACTGCCCTTCTCTGGACACACTCCAGGGCCTCAGCGTGTGTCTTACAGTGACTCTCACAGAATCTCTCTCTCTTACTGCTCTCTAAATTTACAGTAGGGAAAATAAAGCCACCCACACGTGCTCCCTGCACACACACTTACACTGGGGAGGGGGTGAGGGTCCTCCTGTGGCCCTGGCCCCAAAAGCCCTGGTATCCCAAATCCAGGCCCACCACAGAGCTGAGGACAGGACATCCTAATCCCTGCTCAGCTCAGCTGGATGGTTGGTGTGCCAGTTCTGCCAGTGGCTCAGCACACAGAGGGGAATCTGCAAAGCACCCAGAGAGGAACCTGAAAAGCACCCAGCAAAGCTGGGGATGCCCCTGGATCCCTGGCAGGGCTCAAGGCCAGGTTGGATGGGGCTTTGGGCACCCTGGGCTGGTAGGGGGGTGTCCCTGCCCATGGCAGGGGGGTTGGAACTAGATGGGCTTTGAGGTCTTTCCAACCTAGACCAGTCTGTGATTCTATGAAAGGCCACATGTCCACATTAATCCTCCAGGTTAATCCTCCAGACTGAAGCAGATTAATATTTCACCACAGAAATGTCAATCTTTAAAGAAATAAACAAAAGAAATGGGGAGAGCCCTCAGCAAACACCTACCTGCCATTTGGAAACTGTCCCACTACTGTGGTGGCCAAGACCAGCAAGAGGATGCTGAAAACAGCCAAGCAGATGCTACAAAGTAAAATCATTGTAATTAAAATGCTGAGAAGCAAAACTAGAAGAGCAACCAAGACAAACTTTTTCTTTAACACTGTGATCCACTTCACAACACTTCCCTCCCCCATTAATAGCACCTAACTAGGAACAGAAACCAGTCAAGGCCAACAGAAACCAGTCAAGGCCAACAGGATAATATGAGCTACTCCAAGGGCTGAGTGAAAGGCTCTGGGCAACACAAGGTGCTTGACTTCCAAAAAATGATGCCCAGATCTGAAGTGATCCTGCAGTAAAGCAGCCATCACATCCAAAGAGGATGGTGAGCAGTGGTTAGTGTTCTTTAATGTTTGGGAGAACCCCCCCTCAGTGCCAAAAAGCACCCAACATTCCATTTCCAAAAGCCTGCCTGGAAGGTTTGGCACACAGTTCTACCCCAAGCAGTAAGCTACTATAGAATCACAAAAATTAAGAGCCATTGGTTACTAATGGCTTAGAAAAAACCCCACTATTGAAACCATTTCTATAGGGATGGTGAATTTTTAAGCTGCATAATGCAAGTTTACACACAGAGGTGTTCAAGGGCAAGTTGGATGGGGCCCTGGGCAACCTTGTGTAGCTCCAGGCCTGGAGGTTGGTGGCCCTGCCTGTGGCAGGGGGATGGAGCTCTGTGCTCCTTGGGGTCCCTTCCAACCCAGCCCAGTCTGGGATTCTATGATTCTATGTGACTGACTGGTATGAAACCCCTCTGTGGGCTATGGCTGGGTTGCACATGCTGTTCTCCCACCTAAGAGATATTAATGGATCCCACTGTTTATGAGGACACAGGAATATTTGGAAACTCATCACTGTGATAAAAGTCTGGGTTTATTTTTAAAAAAAAAAAAAAAGGTTTAGAGCTCTGAAGATTTAATATATTCCAAGTGGCTGTATCTCCTTTCTATCCAGTCTTGTCCCCCAACACTGGCTCTGCTCCAAATCCCAAGTGTCCAGGGATACATTTTGGTTCTTATTCTTAGAGGGCTGGAGCAGCTGCCCTACAAAGAGAGGCTGAGGGAGCTGGGCTGGGTCAGCCTGGAGAAGAGAAGGCTGTGGGGGGACCTCACTGCAGCCTGCCAGTCCCTGAAGGGAGCTGATAAGCAGGAGGGGATTCAACTTTTTAAAAGGGTAGATAATGGCAGGACAAGGGGGATGGATTAAAGCTAAAGGAAGGAAGGGTTAGATTAGATATTAGGGGGAAGTTTTTTACAGAGAGAGTGGTGAGGGGCTGGAAGGGGCTGCCCAGAGAGGGGGTGAGTGCCCCATCCCTGGGGGTGTTCAAGGCCAGGTTGGCTGGGGCCCTGGGCAACCTTGTGTAGCTCCAGGCCTGGAGGTTGGTGGCCCTGCCTGTGGCAGGGGGTTGGAGCTCTGTGCTCCTTGGGGTCCCTTCCAACCCAGCCCAGTCTGGGATTCCATCATTATTCAGACAGGTCAAGCCTCATCCTGTCACTTGTAACAGCTGCTACTTCACATCACAGAAATGAGCCAGAGATAACTAAGTTTTGCTGGATTTTAAACCCAAACTAATCAGTAATTAACCACATGAAACTTGAGAAATTTACATCTGCAGCATCTTTCTTATCTCTTTTTTTTTTTTTCTTCTGGGGATAATTGAGTTCTGGTGGCATCTGGGAAAACAAAGTCATGCCAGGTTCTCCTTTCTGCACTAGATAAACCCATCAGCTCACACCTTTGCTAACAGGTGGTATGGAAAGCCAGCCCCAGCAGGTGTCTCCTGGCTCACCGAAAAGGCACCAGGAGGCAGTAGCGAATCAGGATCCCGAGGAGCCACACGCTGCTCAGCTGCCAGCTGGCCTGGTGCAAGTTGGTGTTGGTTCTGCTGAGGAGATTCCAGGACACCAGCTCCTCAGAGGAGAAGCGCTGGGTGACTTCATCCTCTGCAACAGCCTCACAGCCCTTCTTGGAGAAGTACATAACATCAGCAAGGTTGAAGCATCCTCGGTGCTGGCCAGCAATCTCCTCTTCCATGGAGGTTTCCTCTCTCTGGATTATCCCTGCAGTGGGAAATGAGCCTTGCTTCCACATGGGGGAATAGACACTATGGGTTCCAACAAGAGTGATTTTTTTTCCTCAGTCTTCTCTTTTCCCCCCATCCCTTCTCCTTTAAGTGTTACTTGACTAACAATGAACTTCAAAGTATCTAGGAAGTTTATTGGTACTGTATCTGGAACACACATGAGGAGCAGCTGAGGGAACTGGGACTGTTCAGCCTGGAGAAGAGGAGGCTGAGGGGAGACCTTCTTGCTCTCTACAACTCCCTGACAGGAGGTTGTGCTGAACTGGGGCTCAGCCTCTTCCTGCAGATAACCAGGGACAGGACAAGAGGGAATGGCTGCAAGTTGTGCCAGGGCAGGGTCAGGTGAGAAATGAGGAGGAATTTCTTCTCCCAGAGAGCAATTGGGCATTGGAAGGGGCTGCCCAGGGAGGCGGTGGAGTCACCATCCCTCAGGGTGTCCAAGGAAAGGCTGGATGAGATACTTGGGTATTGAGTACTAGAGGTGGTAGGGGGCTGGTTGGACTGGATGATCTTGGAGGTCTTTTCCAGCCTTAAGGATTCTGTGATTTTTCCTCTGAGCTATTAGTGTAACACAGAAGCATCATGCAGGAGGTCACTCTGGGGTCACTCAGACTAGATTCCTCTCTGGCTGGTCACAGTGACCAAAACAGTGTTGATTCACATCAGCTAAGACATGCTTTCTTGTGTGCCTTGATTTTTTTCAGGGGGGGTTGGCGTTGGATTACATGAAATACTCATTATGCAAATTCACTTCATTTATCTCAATCAACACACTCTGGATCAGAATGGCAAAACTTTTCTCCACCTGTACTTCACTCACATCTTCACAGGATCACTAGGTTGGAAAAGACCTTTGGGATCATCTTCACAATGCCCAGGCAATCACCAGACTTGAAATTCATTAGCCAACAAACCAATCTACCTGACTAAGGACTAAACACAGGACTACAAGTAAAAGGATTGTTAGGAGAACCTAACCTCATTCCCTTCAGTGAAAGGAGAAAGGGAAAAATAGTTGGGAAGAGGAAAACAATAACTACTGGTGTCACATTTTAACCCCATGCCTAGGGAAGAGTGCAAATTATAAGTATCTGTGGGATGGTGCAGCTCCTTTGCTTGGCTTTTTGCACACTACAAGTTACAAGGAGGAAAAGGAAATCCATAAAGAGCAAAAAACACAATTCCTCCTCATCTTGTAATGAGAGAGCAGATAAAATACTCAGGAAAGCATCTGAGATGCTGTCCCTGCTTATCTGCAATGTTCACAGACTTATACCAGCCTCTAACAGCTTTTATTCAGGAGACTCCATCATTGCCTTGCTTCTAATTCTTCAGGGCTCTTCTGTAGGTTTGTAACCTCAGCAGTTATTTGCCCATCAAACTCCAGTTTGGTCATTCCAGTTTTCTTCCTTAATGTCAGATGCAATTTACATTTCTGCTTCATTTTTCTAGGTCAGATATTAAAATATTAGGGTTTTTTTCCTAGCCCAGATATTAAAATATTAGGGTCTTTTCTAGCCCAGATATTAAAATATTAGGATCTTTTCTAGATCAAATATTAAAATATTAGGGTCTTTTCTAGATCAAATATTAAAATACTGGCTTTTTTCCTAGATCAGATATTCAAATAGTCACTTTTTTCTAGAGTAGATATTAAAATAGCTGACTCTTTACAAGACAAATAGACCCAGGTCACCTTCGTTCAGAGATCTTACCAGTGGAGATTAAATTGCCAAGGGTCAGGGCCTTCTGCTTCTTCACTCCCTCCTCAATCTGCAGGGTGGTCCACTGTTCCCAAAACAAGAAAAGGAGATGGTTTTGGGTTTCATATGCTCATTTCCAGGTATTCTGTGATCCTGCTAGATGAACCCAGCCTCTTCTATTGAATCCCAGACTCACAGGGGTGGGAAGGGCCCTCCAGAGCCCATGGGGTCCAACCCCCTGCCAAAGCAGGGTCCCTAGGACAGGTCTGGGCTGGAATCTCTCCAGAGAAGGAGACTCCACCCCCCCTGGGCAACCTGTCCCAGGGCTCCCTCACCCTCACTGGGAACAAGTTCTGCCCCACATTGGGGTGGAACTTCCCCTGCTCCAGCTTGAGGCCATGGCCCCTTGTCCTGTCCCCACAGACACTGAGCAGAGGCTGCCCATGTCCCCCTGTGTGCCACCCTTCAGGTATTGATCCCCACTGATCAGATCCCCTCTCAGTCTCTTCTCTCCAGGCTGAACAGCCCCAGCTCACTCAGCCTTTCCTGGCAGGGGAGATGCTCCAGGCCCTTCATCCCCTTCGTAGCTCCTCTGGACTCTCTCCAGGAGATCCCTTGCTGGTTTGTCCTAGGGAGCCCAGCACTGGGCACAACACTCCAGGTGGGGCCTGGCCAGGGCAGAGCAGAGGGGGAGGATCCCCTCCTGATACCTGCTGCCCACACTCCTCCTGATGCCCCCCAGGATCCCATTGTCTCTCTCAGCCCCCAGTGCACACTGCTGGCTCATGGCCAACCTGTCACCCACCAGCACCCCCAGGTCCTTCTCCACAGAGCTCCTCTCCAGCAGGTCACCCCCAGCCTGTCCTGATACAGACAGTTATTCCTCCCCAGGTGCCAGACTCTCCACTTGCTCTTGTGGAGTTTCATGAGGTCTCTCCCTGCCCAGCTCTCCTGCCTGGCCAGGTCTCTCTGGATGGCAGCGCAGTGTCCTGCCTGTCAGCCACCCCTCCCAGCTCTGGATCATCAGGCACTTGCTGAGGGTGGGTGCTGTTCCCTCAGCAAGGTCAATGAAGATATTGAACAGGACTGGACCCAACACCAGCCCTGGGGACACCGCTGGTCACAGGCCTCCAGCCAGACTCTGCTCCACTGATCACAACCCTCTGAGCCCGGTCCCACAGCCAGTTCTCAACCCACCTCACTGTCCACTCATCAATCCCTTGTTCTCTCAGCTTTGCTATCAGGATCTCATGGGAGACACCTCTCAGACTGTCATCTCCAAATGCAGCCTATAGGCTGCCCTCTCTGCCTCCCATTTCATTTGTTACAGAGATTTCCTTTTGCCCTTGTCAGGAAAACAGAGTTTGGCTCAAACTTCTTTTCAGGACACAGGGAGTTGTTGGGGCTTTCCCCCTCTGGGGCCTTTTGTTGTTTTAGTTGGTTGGTTCTTTTTAAGCAAGTAAAAAAAAACCCCAAAGCCCCCCCAAATTGCTGAGCTACCCAAGAGACTCTCTGAGGTCCATGGGTCCAAAACTCTCTCTTCCTCAGTTACGTCGAGGCAACAGATTGATGCCAAGTGTGTCACTGACATCAGAGACATGCTGGGAGAAAGATCTAAACATGGATTGGGAGAATTAAGGGATTACCCCAGCTATAGGGCATGCAGTTTTTGTTACAAGAAGACAGAGGGACCACTTGATACCCATAATATTTTAGAAGCTGTAGCTGGGGTAAGCTTTCACCCTTATCTTTAACCTTTTGGAGCTAAACCAAGTTTCATAGCATCATAGAATGGTCTGGGTTGGAAGGGACCCCAAGGATCATAGAGCTCCAACACCCCTGCCACAGGCAAGGACACCAACCTCCAGGCCTGGAGCTACACAAGGTTGCCCAGGGCCCCAGCCAACCTGGCCTTGAACACCCCCAGGGATGGGGCACCCACCCCCTCTCTGGGCAGCCCCTTCCAGCCCCTCACCACTCTCTCTGCAAAGAACTTCCCCCTAAGATCTCCTCTCACCCTTCCCACCTCCAGCTTCACTCCATCCCCCTTGTCCTGCCAGTCTCTGCCCTGGAACAAGCTGATTCCCCTCCTGTGTCTCTGCTCCCTTCAGGGACTGGCAGGCTGCAATGAGGTCCCCCCACAGCCTTCTCTTCTCCAGGCTGACCCAGCCCAGCTCCCTCAGCCTCTCTCTGTAGGGCAGCTGCTCCAGCCCTCTGAGCATCCTCGTGGCTCCTCTGACCCCTCTCCAACAGCCCCACATCTCTCTTGTATTGGGGGCCCCAGCTCTGGACACAGGACTCCAGCTGGGGCCTCAGGAGGGCAGAGCAGAGAGGGACAATCCCCTCCCTGTCCCTGCTGCCACCCCTCTGCTGATGGAGCCCAGGATCCCATTGGCCTTGCCAGCTGCCAGAGCCACTGCTGGCTCAGGGGAAGTTCCTCACCCACCAGAACCCCCAAGTCCTTCTCAGCAGGTCTGCTCACAAGTTTCTCCTTCCACAAAACTCTTCCATTAACAAAATTAATTACACCAACATGCCTAATTGTTGAAGTTTTCATGGCTCTCAATGCCTTCATCACACACAGACCTATAAATAGTAGCTCTTGTGAGGACCTGATGATCTTAAAGGTCTTTTCCAACCTTGTAATTCTGTGACTAGATCTTCTTGCACTGACATCAAGATATCTGCCCTAACAGGGGACACAGGATGCTTGCGTGTAGGCTCTGCTCATTATTAAGGGATCAGTGACCCACTCAATGTGTGTCATCACCACATTCAGCAGATAAGGACATGTCCTCCTGCTTCAGGAAGGGCAAAAGCAGAACAGGCAGTGATGTGGTATGTTAAACTCCATGCAAATCATCTACTGTTAAATATATATATACATATAAACCTTCACCTTGCCTATGGTTCCCAGTTTTTCCTTAGGGAAGGTTAAATTGGTACATCATCCCTTTCAAGCTGTTGCAATACATGAAGAGTCATTCAGAAGTGGGCAGCCAAGAGATGTCATGAAAACAGCAGCCCACACACTGAGAAATGAAAGAATACATGGCACAAGAACCACAACATTGCAAAAGAGATGAAAGGCAGATGGGGCAAACTTAACCTCTTCATAGCATAGGCTGGCCCTCACCCCTTCCCCAATGTCCTTTAAGATGCTTGTGTGGCCTGAGGGAGGGAAAAAATGAATTAAAAGTCAGCTAGCCCAGCAAAGAAAGCCTTTCTTCTCTGCTTTCCTGTCTGCCACCCATCTCTCACCCATCACAGCCCTCCCACACGAACAGGCACCTGCCAGTTGGCAAGCACCACCAGAAATGAGCTTGCTCATACTATCTCAAAGGTTTGGAATACCTCAAGGAGGATGGCTTTTGAATCCCAGGTAGAAAAAAGGGTGAGAATCATTGCCCAAGCTGTCCCATAAAAATATGTTCACTAATTCAAATGAGTGAGCAAGACCAGTCAAGAAAGACCCAAACAAAAGATGTCTAACATGGACTAGTGAGGTGTAAAGTCCTGCCAGGGTATCACCTTGTGCCTCCCAGTACAGGGAAAGAGGACAAGGCAGCTGAGGAACAGCTTTCCACAGAGGAATGGTTGCACAGGGCTTGGAAAAGATCTGGCTGAGACAGAGTAGGACAGAGGCCTACAAAACCTGACTGGCACAGAGTGGGTGCCTAAGGAACAGCTACCCACCACTTCTTCTAACACAGCAGCACATGAAAGGGTTGGGCAGGGTGTACGAGCAAGGGAAACCTAACAGACTGCCACAGAACACCTTTAAGTGGTGGAGTTCAGTGCACAGGACATACTCATAGGATCACAGAACAGATACGGCTGGAAGGGACCTCAAAGATCATCCAGTCCCACCCCCTGCCATGGGCAGGGACACCTCTCACCAGCCCAGGCTGCTCAAGGCCCCATCCAACCCGGCCCTGAACACCTCCAGGGAGGGGGCAGCCACCACCTCCCTGGGCACCCTGTGCCAGGGCCTCACCACCCTCAGAGGGAAGAATTTCGTCCTAATATCCAATCTAAATCTGCCCCCTCCCAGTTTAAAACCATCCCCCCTCATCCTATCACTCCAGGCCCTTCTCACAACTCCCTCCCCAGCTTTCCTGTAGCCCCTTCAGGGACTGGAAGGCTGCTATAAGGTCTCCCCAGAGCCTTCTCCTCTCCAGGCTGAACAACCCCAACTCTCTCAGGCAGAGACCAACTGAAACAGGAGTGGTTACATAAAGCAGGGATGAAAATCAACACAAAACTCTCCCAACTCATGAAGCAGCATGGGAGGCTGAAGCAACAAGCAGCTGGGAGAGTATTTTCCTGGCAACATGGTCATAGCATCACCCAGCTCTTGGGCTTTTCATCAAGCTGATGCCTGTCAAAGCCAGGCTACCTGTCTAGGTCCAACTCTGGGCTGACCCAGCAGAGGAGTTTACCCATTTGGTGACATCTACATGTTTGATTTGTTTTTTAAAGCATGGAATAACGTTCTGTGATCCCCTTTGTTTTGCAGGGTATTGAGACAGAGCTGTCACGCTGGTCTTTGTTGCCAAACCCTAATGAAAGGATGTTTTAAATACCTTTCAAAACCCCAGATGTTGCAATGAACACTGAATTTGTCCAAGGGAGCAAGTGACCAAATGAGAACTCAGGTGCTGTGCTTTCCTCCCTCCCATTCCTCATGTCCTCATCACAAGGGAGTCCAAACACACAGGAGGTGATCCCAGCTGGAACACTGAACACTTGACACCTTAACCCCAACAGCCCATTTATTTGAGGCTTCCTATAATTACCTTCCCAACAAAATAACACTTCATTATATTAATTACTGTCTCCATAGTACCTGACATGAAAAGCTACACAATATGGGGTGTTCATGGGTTTAAATCTCACTTTCTGGGGTTGCTTTTTCCTCCATCTTTCAAGTACAACTCAGTATGTTGTTCAGCACCCTGTTTCTCTGCACTGTGTAATTAATTTTGGCCTCTCTTCCTTTATTTACCCAAGGTTTACTACCTGTTCTCCCACCTTCTCATGAAAAGCTTCTTCTAACCACTTACACTGGCTTTTTTCAGTGCTCTGGGGTTTTTTTGCCTGATACATGACAAAGGCCTTGGGGCAATGACTCCATGTAAAACTCTTCAGATATAATTACAAGGAGAAGGGCAGTGGGTTTTTAAGTGTAAAAAAACCCCATCTAAGACCCTTTCAACCAACAGTCCTTTCTGTCTGGCCTCACCTCCCCTTTCACATCCCAAACAAGAACCCAGATCTGTGTGTTATAGAGCAGGTCTGAGAGGACATGTGAGCAGCAGATGTCCACAATCCAACAGATCTCCTGGCTGCTCCAGTGACAGCAGGTGAAGTAGGCTGGGAAGGGTCCCAAACATTTTTTTGGAGGATAAACCACAACATACATAGGCTCCAGTGGGAGTTGACAGCACATTACCTGCATTAACAGAATCCCAAGGTTGGAA
>VZTU01014888.1:75404-123203 GCA_013400835.1 Zapornia atra | reverse complement strand
AGTTTAATTTTGTTGATTATTAATATTCTATCCATAGAGTTCCAGTACAAATATCATCATCTTTATAAACAACAACAAGCACAGTTCTAATTAATAATATAATCCCCATTCTAGATATTTAGGTCTTGTTCCATTTTCACTATTCTTGACTTCATCTTCTTAAGAAGGAGCATCGGTATTTGAGAACCTCCCTGAAAATCAGGGGTTGTTCCCTGGAAAGCAGGACATTGATAATCTTGACTTCAAAGGAGTACAGGATCATGGGAGTGACAGAAAGGGAAGAGATCTGAGCATTTCACAGAATCACAGAATTGTAGGGGTTGGAAGGGACCTCAAGAGATCATCGAGTCCAACCCCCCTGCCAAAGCAGGTTCCTTAGGAAGGGTCACACAGGCAGGCATCCAGATAAGTCTTGAATATCTCCAGAGAAGGAGACTCCAGAACCACCTGGGCAGACTATTCCAGTGCTGTGTCACCCTCACTGTGTAAAAGTTCTTCCACATGTCAATTTAAACAGACGTTAAAAATTTCAGATTGCAAAAGAGACTATTTAGTCCTATTTTACATCTCAACAAGTACTTGAAGTGGAAAAGTAAGAATAGTGGGACAAAAAAAATTTTACTGCATTTAAAAAAAAACCCCACACAAAGAGGCTTTGGGAGCTCAGGCAACAAAACCAACTTTTGAACAGAAATACAGTTCCCCTGGGAATGAATTGCTTAAATAACCATGCTAAATGGTATTTCCTTACCCAGCACATTCATTAAGTACACACAATCAAGCCATCTCCTTCCAAACCCATTAGCCTGATTTTATTTTAAAGAACTTTTTACAGACTTCTTATATTAACAGATCCAGCTCAGAAAAAGGAAGTACAATTCTGCCACTGCATACCTGCAGAGTCTTGCCAGTCACTAGACACCAAGAGTACAAACTCTGCTTTTACACACTTGTGTAAAGAAAAATCCCAAGTGATATCTACAGTAAACATGATTCTCTGGTCGGGTGGATTGCAGACTTCAATGGTGCTAGACAAGATGCTGGACATGCTCTTCCCTTGCAATCACCTATACTAACTGTTGTACCTTACACACGTTATTTTGACAGATCAACCAGACTGGACTTCTTAGGCAACCAAGAAGTAATCACTACCCAATTTCTTTGCACAATTAACATCAGAAATAAAAAATGTTCCAAAACTACACCTGGTAAACAATTTTAAGACTGATTTATCAAAACTCAGGCAATTTCATTTCAATGGGGAAAAACACATAATTACATATATGTATATGCTTTATGCATCCTATTGAACACATTTACATTTTAAAAGCTCTTTGAGATCTGTATTGGTTTACCTATTTTATTTTTGTCAAATAAATGGAAAATTCATATTTAGTTTATATACACTTAAATTATAAGCCTTGTATGTGCATTTTGAAGCATTTCTTTCATCATAATGGAAAACATTTTCTTTAAATTACCTTGAGCTTTTCAGAGAATACATGAAGATTGTTCAAGCTCTCTACCTTCCTCCATTGCAGTGCAACAACCATCAATTTCTGGAAGAAAATCCAAACATGCTAAGAGGAAACATCATCTTATTCTAACCATGAAAGCAGATAAAAGCCTGGGTGTCACCACCCCCTTGAACACGAGTAACCTCAGCAGCTCCAGCGAATCCCCATGTTACCTAGAGGTAGTCTTAGGAGGGATTTAGCTGAAGCTGAGTACAAGTTGAAACAAGTTGTGAAATTCAAGCCAGTTCTTTCTCAGGGAATTAGGAGAAGCTACACTGTCATGGTATTGTATAAAAAAACATTGTAGTAAATCTTCTGTCAAAAAGCTCTAGTAACTAGGTTTCGAAATTTCACTTGGAACTTGCAGTTTGGCAGGGGATTCACCTGATGTCAGAGAAGTCTGTAGGAAGAGCCACCCCAAATGTGATGAATATTTTAAAAAAATAAATATATATATATATATCGCCTCACACCTGCTAAGAGTCGTTGAGTCTGGCAGCCCAATCCTCCAAAGGCTTGTTACACAGACCATTTTCTCTCCCCTGATGCACGGGCTGACCAGGTCGTTTCCTACAATTGCTCCTTCTGACAATCAATTTTCTGCTACAGTGCCAGGCAACTGAATGAGAGCAGAGAGACTCTTTCTTGCACTCCAAATATTACCTTTAATGATGTCCAGGTAGCATAGAGATGAGGGAAGCAGTCCCAATGGAATAATTCAGGTTGGGAAAAATTCACTGCAGAATGCTGAAAGGAAGAATGGGGCAGCAGGAGATAAAAAGCGTGAGATAGCCAGAGAGGGCACATGGGTGGATAGAAAGTTTAGGAGTCAAGAGAAATTCAGAATAGGCACAGGAATGAGCTGGGTGCACGGAGCAAAAGCTGGGACTCGCGACAGTCTGAGAAGACAAAGAGAAAGAAGAGGGCCAGATCTGGAAGCTGTAAGTGCAAATGAACAGCAGCAGGGCAACCAAAAGAGAAGGATATGAATACAGAAGGATAGGGAACGTGGGATTAAGTAGAAGGGGGACGAAGAGTGAGTGACAAGGTCAGAAAGTACATTTCCCCAAAAGATCTGAACTTAGGGCTCCGGAGCCGTTACATTCTTCTGGCAGCGTACAGCTGTGAAAACTGCTGGAAGTAGTGTTTCATTCCCCTCTAGTAGCTAGTTCTCATTACAGATAAGAGCTTGTTGCAGCTACCAATTACGTATTTCAAGTGCAAATGTCTGTTCTAACCCAAACTGAGAGATGATATAACTCCACGTGATGTAATTACTTTTCAGTTGGCTTTTAAATAGGAAATCACATGCAAAGCAAACTCCTTTAAAAGGCTGACTAGTTAAGTTACTATGTGAAGTATTCAAAAAGTTTTTAAAATTGCCAGAACTAGAGCTGACTATACAGGTTTGATTTCAGGTACATATGTATTAGTGCAGGAACTCTTCTCCTGTCACAGTAGCAAGAAGCTACTCAGTATTTCCTTTACTCTTTACTTAGGACTTGGCCCCGATTGTTTCATATTGTCTGTTGAAATTCTCCAGCATTAAAGAACCCTTACACACCTTTACTTATTAGAAAGCCAACCTTGCATGTGTATCAGATGTAGTCTTAACTTTAGGTGTATATATTTGCCAAGGAATTTTCCATGTCATGTGATTATTTATGTACATTTCAGCTCATCTGAATTTCAAAAGTTGGCACAGCATGCTTTTTCTTCATTTATGTATCTAGAGATCTCCCCAGAATAAGAAAAAACACACGCACCACACCACACCAACCCCCCAAAAAAATCCACCCAAACTCAGTGACAACTGCAATAGTGAATACTGTGTATTCACTCAGAGTATCAAGTAACTGAGAACTGTAAAACAACAGAAATTGTTCCAGCTGATATGGCCTAAAATACACGAGTATATCTTTCAAGGAATTGAACTGAGGTAAATCTACAAAGAAAATGGACAGTTTCTTTTATTTATTGTCGGCAATTATATTCATATTTTTCCAACAAGTAGTAAAGAGCTGGAATATGAAAATTCCTATCATTTTTATTTAAAAAAAAAAAAAAAATTTTCAAGTAGCTACCATGTTCCACCCCCAGCCCCAAGAAGAACCCCAATCCACAGAAAAATTATAAACACAGATCTCTTCCTCAATGAGAAATATCACATTTGGCATATCACATTTTAACATTTGAATGTTTGGAATCATTTCAATACTGAAAGCTGAAAAACTGTTTTAAAGAGAAAACAAACAAATGAATACAAAAATCTTGCTTTCTGCTATTGTGAATTCCTTTAAAAAAAAAAAAAAAAACCCACCACATTATGGGACTTATATCAGGCAAATGAAGTTTATACTGTGATCTAACACCTCTAACAAACTGATCAGCGACAGAATAGGAATTTATTCTAAATTATGTCAGTCTCACATACAAAACTATGAGGATCTTTCTTTCACATCTCTTTTCCTGAACTACTGTTTGCTCTGTACATTACAGAAGCTAACTGGTCTGATGTAGTTCTTAACACACTGTACTTTATCTTGCTAAACAAATGCAGATGGCAAATTTGTTTCTCTTAAGAGCCGACTTTGTATACCCCTTTCCCCCCCCTCACTGCTTTCCTAACTTATGAAGACTAAACAATGCTAAAGCAAACATTCCAAGTTTTAAGTAGAAAACAATGTTTTGTCAAAATTGCTTTTACAACGTTTCAACTCAGAAGAGAAGCTGCAAGAAACCACACCAATAGTGGGATGGGGGGGAAATGGGGGTGGTGTCTGCTGGTGACTCATTATAAATGTGATTCATCAAGATTTTCCTCCCTCCTATGACTTATACAGCTATCAGAAACCACTAAGAGAAACCTTTGATTGTGGCCTATACTTGTGTTCTCTATAAAGTCTGATTTTATTGCCACCTCTTAAAAAAATTGGTTTTATCATTTGATCAACATACCATAGTATTCTGCAGTAAAACGGTATTTGGTGAAGAAAGAAATGTATCAGAATGATCTCTTTTATCTAGCTGATGCATAATCAATGAACCTCCCTCTACAGATGGCTATGAAAGCATCCAAAAATGCTTAGATGTGAGAGTTCATCATGTGCCACAAGATGCTTTTTTTTTTTTCCTTTTTTTTTTTTTTTAATTAGATTTTTAACGTACAACCTCCTCCCTGATCACTAGTCCCTTCAGGGCTTCAGCAATTTTTAACAATAAATAACTAAATGCATGAATAGCTGGAGTCCCAACCTCAGCACATCTGGCAGTGCAATTTAAGTGTAGTCATTTTACTATTGATGATTTCAGATGCGAATACTCCAGAATTGAACACACCTACTCATAGGCAAACAGGCAAATGTCTCATGTATACAACATATCAGGCATGTCGAGATTGAACATAAAGGCCTTAAGCCTTCCTCCTCACTGACATCCCTCTACCTGTCTTGCCAACAGGTAGCCAACCACTTTGATTACTCTGAAAGAGTAATTTATTCACAAAGTTAATTTTATTTAGACAAAAATTATCAGTTACAAGATTGCAGAAATATATCTAATTTAACAAAAAAGCAGACTCATCAGGTGTTTAACCAAGTAAAACTTCTAGACATTAAGCTGCTTCTACTTACTTCCCTCTGTGATCACGCTCTTAATGCTTCAGTGACATGCAGAAATAAATATTTAAGTAAACAGTTTGATCAGCTGGACAGCTTCAAGGGGAGGTAGGCTGTGAGAAACATAACTATTTGAAATTTACTACACCCATTAAAAATATTTTCATGAGTAATTCTTAGTACATGTCACAAGTGCCAGGCATAAGCAAGGGAAAGCAAAACATAATTTGACTGGTAGAAACTATGATTTTGTTCTCTTCTCTAGCCAAAGAGCTTGCCAGAAAATATCATTTGAGCATATTATATAAAAAAGCAAGAAACATTAAACATCCCTTTTTACCAAAAATACCTAAAAGAATATTAAAAAAGTGAAAGCAATGTAAGAAAGACAATCCAAACAACATTGTACATAGTGCTAGATGTTTTGGCTGTATGAAAATGGCACTCCCAGCCTTATCTTCCTCTGGCTGTTTCCTTCTCCTCAAATACCAGAGCTACCAAGACACAATTCTCCACTTGCTCCTTCCAAGCAATATGAGATTCTCTCTCTAAGTATCAGCAGAGAATTTTCACTCTCCTATAAGTAAAGGGTAGCAAGATCCAGGCAATAATCATTACCATGTACGACAAGGCTTCAAAAGCAAAGCTGCAGCTACTGTGAATTCAGATTCTATGGTAATCCAGCATCATCTCCAGCAATGCAAACCTGATGAGCAATAGAGTTCCTTTAGAACCAAAATTAATTGTCATTTTTATAGCAATAACCCCCCCACCATCTTCCATTTCATTTGATGCTGAAATACAGACAAAAGCATGACTTGCAAAAAAACTCCTATTCAACTCAGACCACAATTTCCACACACTTAGCCCCCATCAACATGCACCCTTTACATTCTCCCATCACCAGTTTGCTCATGCATCCTTTACTTTCTCCAAACCCCCTCCCTCAAAAAACACTTTTTAGCTTCCATTTAGTTCCTCATTTTCATCTGAGACATTTTTATTTCCTTCCTCATTTGTGTGTCTATCATCAAATCATATATTGGGATGCTCAATACACTTGTTGACCGTAAAATAGTAAAGTTTGAAATTTGCTCTGAATTACAATAATAGATAAATGAAATTTAAAACTAGGTAAAGCTTCTGACTACCTGCATTACAAAATAAAAAACATTTATTTATTCTAACACAATCTTTACACAGAGCCTCCTAATGAACACCATAAGCACCTCTCATGAAACATGTTACATTTTACTATGCTTCGTATACGGACTGAGAAATCGTTCCAAAAATACCTCCATCCTCCTTTAATGACATAATAAATTACAATAGCTTATTAAAGTAAGTTTCAACATGCTACATATAGGGGGAGCAACATGCATTTTCTAGCAATCTTTCAAAAATGTTTTCACTCCCGCTTTTGAGGTCACCCACCTAAACACTTGGCAGCAAGCTTCACATTTTACAAAATACAGGTCAGAATGTACATAATCTCAACTAATGCCACCAAAATCAGAAGGCTCTGACAAAGGGAGAGGAATTGTCTGCCTTAGTGTATTTCACCAAGGCACGGCACTATGGTAGTCATTTTTTTTAATTTCTTACAAACATGTAAAGAATCCTATTTCATGCACAACAGAAAATAAGAGGAGTTTAAATTGTAGTAACAAAGAACCACTAATAGAAGTGGTGAAAAACTGGGAAGTCTATATTTAACTTGGTGCTCAGTCATTAGAAAGGTGCCCCATAACGACCATATGTTACTCAAATATGTTATCACACCTACAATTTCATCATATGTCTCCCAAGAAATTAATTAGCTCTAACTTTTTCAACTTTGACAAAAATGTCTGCAGTAAGTCAGCTTACTAGCTGTTGCAAATGCTTCAAAATTCAAAGCTTGCCTCAGCTTTTATTTAACCTTTTAATTACAATCGTTGAATAACATTTGGAAGGCAGATGTTCCTTTTTTTTGCATATGTAGTTAATAACGAAAAGGACCATTTATTTTAAATTAACATTACTTTTTCAACTACAAAATTCTACAAAGAGAGTCATCATTTTATATAGCAAAGAACTGATACATCAGCAATGTTGAAACACCAGTTACCTCAACTGGACGTGGAGTGGCCTGAAGTGAACGAGTACCAATAAAAATCACATAGTAGGTTTCATTTACACAAAAGACTGGGAGCAGATTAGGTTAGAACTCTCAGCTGAGCCAAATATACTAAAGCAATACAGAAGAGCTCAGCTTTCAGCTGCCACCTCCGTTCACAAAAACCAGCAAGAATTACGTTCAAGATTGCCACAGGCATGATGAGAACAAATTCATTCCATGCTTTGGAACCAACCAAGGGGAAAAGTCACAAGGGCACAGCACCAATACATACATAACACACCTAGCTACACTGATACAGAACTGATACATTAAGCACCTAATCGCAAGCTAAACAACCATCCCAGCAGTGGGGTCCAGTCTATCTCACACAAAACCATAACAAACAGTCTTGGTAGATGTCATTCACAAATCCAATTTATTTTGTTGTGGCAGTTACACCAGATCTGCAGAAGTCATTCCAACAACTTTTTAAGCTTAAAAATTATCCAATAAAGTGTTAGCTATGGAAGAAATACTAACAAAGTTCTTTTAATATAGGCATGCACACCCCTTCTAAAGTATTTTTACCACAAAATTCCCTGAAATATCAGTCTTGATATCAACTAAAATTAATCCAAACCAATTTTACAATCTATACTTTCTTAATTCTTAAAAAGTATTAGGCACATCAGTATAGCGCTCTTTGAA
Source organism: Zapornia atra (assembly GCA_013400835.1). Classification (NCBI taxonomy): domain Eukaryota; kingdom Metazoa; phylum Chordata; class Aves; order Gruiformes; family Rallidae; genus Zapornia; species Zapornia atra. The sequence goes on along the minus strand of VZTU01014888.1, from coordinate 115,260 downwards.
GAAAATTAGCACTTCATCACAAAATCATTAAACATGAAAATACAGACATTAAATCACTGTTAAAGGCTTGCATTTCGAATTTCTTGAGCAACAACCCCATAAAGCTATTAACCTTGCACAGAATTAACAGCTAAAGGTTTACTGAACAATCAAGACTTCCAATAAAAAAGGGTGAAACAATAATGTTTTGACCAACTTTTTCTTGCGGTAGCATGATGTGACACATCACCATAAAAAGCAAAACAAGTAATCTAATTCTTGATTAATCTCTCCTCCAAACTCAGTGGAAGGTTCCCATCACTTCATACAGTCTGAACTACCCTTTATTACACAAACATAATTTTAACAATGCACATACTTGCATGAGCATACATATGGAAACAATAAAATGGAATAAATTTTTTAACAGGTCTGAAGATAGCTACATTATACCTGGGATTGTCTGCAAGTGTTATAAACCTAAGCTATCAAAAGTTAAGCCAAATTTTACAATAAGCATATTTTTTAAATTATGGAGGAGGAAAAAAAAAAGTATCACATTTAAGAAATCCTAACTCCATACGAAATATCATAGTTGAATTAAAAATGAGAAAAAGAAGAATGCACAAAAAAAAAAAGTTTTCCAAAAGAAAAAAATCATCTGAAAGGTCATTAGGGTTTAACATTTTCAAATAGTTTAATCCAGCTATGTGAAAACATTCATTCAACTGCCTTTGAATAGCTTTGTGCTTATTTCATTTTAAATTTCCACAAGATTTTCTCTATGGTGGAATAAATAAATCATTGATGTGGATGCTGAAACTTAATTCTATCTTCTTCTGTTTTTCTCTACAAGTTCCTATATTCTTACTTAAAGAATGAGGCGTCACTATGCAGTATTTCCAACTAAATTTTCTACTGTATAGTTGGATATACAAAATATAACGGGCCAATTATAGTAAAATGTGATCATAACCAAATATGATTTCTATAGCGTTGGGCATACAGGGACAATAAAAGACTACAAAATTGACTTTAAAATAAATATTCAAAATATTTACAATGTAAAAAGAAAAATTCATTACTACAGCTGTGCTATAATTTTTTTTTTTAAATCATACATTAAAAATGAAAAGGAAAAAAAAATACTGTCTAGACAAGCTCTCTAAAACCAGCAAACCATTACTATCGTCCACCCCATAACTCATTCAAATCTGCATTATAATTCTAAGTCACTTTTCTATATGTTTTCTGCATGGAAACCAAATCAAAATGCAAGTTTTATCTTTGTCTGGAAGAAATCTAGAAAATATTAAATTTAGAAATGTTGTTGTGGTGTCTCAGGGAAACTAAAGTTCAGCCAACATATGCTCCAATTTTCAATTTGAGCTAGCTTCTGCAGTAGAATTACATTTTTCATAAGGCAGTGCAATGGATGAGCAAAAAAGGCGAATGAGGTGAATTACAGGAAACACAGTTTTGCCAGAAAACCCAGCCAACAACAGAGACCAAGGAAATTAGGTGCTCAAATAACAGCCCTCTTTCCCCTACTCCTTTTAAAACATTGTATCATAGCTTTAGGTTAGATGTTAGGAAGAAGTTCTTTACAATGAGGGTGGTGAGGCACTGGAACAGGTTGCCCAGAGAGGTTGTGGAAGCCCCATCCCTGAAGGCATTTAAGGCCAGGTTAGATGGGTGCTCTGGGCAACCTGGTCTAGTAAGGGTATCCCTGCCCATGGCAGCGGGGTTGGAACTAGATGATCTTTGAGGTCCCTTCCAACCCAAAGCATTCTATGATTCTGTGATCATCTAAGTGTGACGAAAGAAGCAGGCATCTCGATACATTCCCACAGAATCTGTGAGAGCACACACCCAGGAAAAAGGGAGGGAGAGATGCGCAACTGGTTGGGCAGGAGGAAAACCCCCGGTAGAAGAGGATACACTATCAGACAACAGAAGACCCTGGGCAGAAGAAGCCAAATGCTGGCATAAACACGGGAACAAACTTTAAACCCGCCACAGTTGCAGGTGGGGCACAGGTCTGCAGGGAGCCCACATCCACTGCAGTCCTGGGGGCTCTGCAGGCCCCCCAGCCTGCTCCACGCAGTGGCTGAAGACACTTAAGAGCCCATAATGATTTTGGGGTAATTCTCCAACACCAAAAGCCAAACTATCTGGACCACCTGCACGCAGTGCTTCAGCATAGGCAGACTACTAAATTTTGTAAGTATTCATCTGATGTGTTGTGCCTAGGAAAAAAAGTCTTTCCAATCTAAAAAATTAAAAGACTAGGATGAAAGTCATGCACTTACACATGTTTCTACTTGAAATATAAAACTGAGTTCACGTTGTTTTTCTAATAACTAGTCTCCAAAGACTACGGCACAGGTATAAAGAGAGGACGGTTGCTTCTCTGTCCTCAATAGACAGGCGTTGATTCACATCTCCTTAGTTATGTTGTAAAAGAGCAGATGACACCTCACTCTGATAGAAATCATACCTGCCTTCAAAAGAAAACCTTTTATGGGCATGCTTTATGTCCTTAAAGTGCTTTGAAGGTTTGGGTTTAAAAAAAAAAAATATATATTCTTTTAACAAACCTATTCTTAAACTGAAACTTTGTATCCTGGGAATATTTATAAATATTTTTTAAAAGCAAATGTTTATGTTTACCATCATCACCTAGCTCCCTATTTTTGAGGTCATCCACACAAAGAGATGCAAGAAAAAAACAAAGAAAAATCAACTGTGATTCAGACAGCTTAAGTGTATAAACATGCAAACCAAACCTGGTATGCAAACCACGTGTTTTAAATGGTAGCACAAAATTTTGTTTGGTGTTCTCTAGCAACAATCCTTGCATTTCTGCATCAGTGACCATATTAAAAAAATTAGTAAATGCTGCTAAACTTTTTAGTGGCCAAAGACCTTTTACATGTTAGTACTTTTGATTAGCCATTTTTATATTTCTGATGAGCACATGTTAAAAATATATTTTCTATTAAGATAGAGAATATATTTTTATATTATATTAAACCCCTCCAAAGTCTTCACATGTTCTCTGATTTTATTTTTAAAAACAAACAGAAAAAATACCCAACTTCCTTCAATACAAATGTCAAAGCATTCACCTTTCTTGCTCTCCTCACAAGACCCACGTGCCAGTGTGGATGCATCTGAAAGGAACGTACCCGTCTGTCATAAGAAACATTTTCAAGAAACATTTTCCATCTCACTCTGGAAAGCAAGATCCTTGAACACAAATATGGGTAAAAACTACCCATGTCTCTTTCAACATAATCAAAAGACCCAAGAAACCCCCCACGAGATACCATGCCATTACAAGGATAGCAAAAAGGATGCCCACAAAGGAAGGAGATACCCCAGGAGCATGGATCCTGTTTAACAGACACCAATGAGCACCTTACACACCCATCCAATCCCCTTCCCCCCAGGAAAGCCACCTTTCTTCCAGTGTCCCTGAACCCAGCCCTGTAACTCCTAAGGAATACAGAGCACTGAGAAGAAAGAATCTGGCTCTGTTTGAAGGCCAGGTGAATATGGGCATTACCAGGGGTTCTGCTCAAGACAACCAACCGGGAGTTCTCCCGAGCGCAGGGGCAAAATGACACATTTCACCAAAAAGTTTCTGCAACTGCCCCAGTTAAACTCTCCAGATGTAATTTCTTTTGTAGCAATCAGACTTTACTTGTTATTTCATATCCTAATCAAAACAACACAGACAAAAATAATTTGCTTACTGACGACACTTTTTTCTTTAAAACTGTCTTTTTAATGCTCTTCCTCTCCCACTTTCATTGCATTGAAATAGCGACTGACATCAGAAAGCAGCTGTGCTGCACGCACCCTGCCACAGCACCACAACTGCATGAGAGCCTTCCAGCCTCCCTATGAAAAGCTGAAACCTAATTAGGATGCTTAAGATAGCATTATGGATATTGCAAACGATAAATAACTAACCCAAACATATAAGCTATCACAAACGCAATGGATAATTTTTTAATCTTTTCCATCTAAAAATATTCTGGTGTTCCTACATATTGCAGAGAAAACAATTGATGGCACTTGAAGAAAAAAAAATTGCTTGCTTTTCTATTTTGCACCTGCACTCTTCTGCCTGGAAGTGTGTTTCACATCAAGATTTTTATCACCAGCCCTCGAGGTGGGTAACAGTAACAGTATTTCTGGAAAACAGACCACCAATATACTGTGAGATTCCTTTGCAGATACAAGGAAGCAATAAAACGTCATCTTCATATTTTTAAAAATGTTTTATAGCTTTGTCTGTATTCCATGAGTTTGCAATTATGTGAAAAGCAGGCTTAAAAATACTCTTCCATTTTTAACATTAAAGAAATTATGCATGTAAATACTCACATAGCTTTGTAATTTTGTAAGCTACATAAGCACAATCCTATATGGTTTGAAGGCAGTCCCTAACTCCTTATTTAGGCACCTCAATACTTAAAGACATCACAGGGTCCACAAATGTTAATACAACCATCAGGAGACCAGTATCTTCTGAAAAACAGGGAGCCCTACACTTAGGGATGTAAAACTCTAGTATTCATGTTTCAACATCCTGGTTACTAAAGAGAGAACACAAAGTGCATTACTGAACGAAGATTTCACTAGTTCAGGTAGAAGAACAACAGCAGAAGCCTGGTAAAAACAATAGTTAGGCCTGATAGATCACACTTACCCAGTTTTAAAGTTCTCTGATCAGCCACCAGCACAGGGAACCTAGGTTAAGTTCAAGCAAAACCCTGCCAAAGTGCAGGGATCTAGAGGGCTCATCTACCCACCAGCTGCACCAGCCACAGGCGGGCAGCATCCGTCAGGATCCAAGGCAGCCAGTAACATTCTCTGACAGCAGAGTCTGTGCTCGTTTGTGAGGTTCAAGGCCTTTGTTTAGTCTTCTATTATTATGTTGCACCCTAAAACCAGTCTTAAAGTATGCATATTGAAAATGAAGAGCCATCTTAGCTTGCAGTCTATAATTTTAAGGAGAAATTCCCACTCTAAGTAGCACGGCTGTAACAGATCAGAGCAATGCACTGGGAGTGATTCAAACTCATCTCAACAGGGCTCAGCAGAGACATCAAAGACCTGTCCAGGCAAAACATCCCACAGAACATAAGCATTCAACTGCACGATATAGTAACATTACAGAGTTCAATTTCACTACTACAGGCCTTCATATTTCTTATCTATGCAATGTTTCACTGCACGTGTGAAAAATTAAGATACGCTCAGTTTCACATACAACAATACTACAAACTGCTACAGGAGCTTTCAGGTATTTAAACATAACTCCTGAGTGGTCTCAGAAACCTCATTTCAATGCCTGAAGCCTGACAATTAACGTCTTAAATGTATGCAGTGCAAAATTTTATTATTACAGATATATTAAATAATTATATTCCGTTTCCCCTACATTCCTTTAATGCTGTCCAAGTCACAATTTGCAGTTCTAATGTGAACTAAAATTATTTTATTTGCAGGTCTTTATTCAGGTCCTTCCTCCCCACCCCAGACATTGGTGGAAGTGCCTGTCACCACACTTCTGTCAGGTTTCAAGTAGATCTTCCAAATCTGATAGCAACAAGGTACTACAGCATAACTATGAAAATATTTCTCTGGACAAGGACCATATTCCTATTCCAGACATTTGTGCCAAACCACAAAGGATGTCTGGGATATGATAAAACAAGTGAACATTTCCAAGTGGAACCTATTTTCCAATTTGTCATTTGTGCAAGCGTACTACTAATTCACAAACACACCCATCATGTCCCATTCAGCAAACATTGCTTTATAGGAGGGAAATACAAAATGCAGCTCTGCCCATAGGCACATTTTCGGAAGAAATCATACCTACCAGAGTGAGTTCTAAAAGAAGAGAAGGCAAAATTTGCTACTGCAAAGTTAAAGTGCATTCAAAGTTGCTCTAGCATCACCATCTTACAGTACTTCAGTGATGTTCTAGGTATCAATGTGCTTATATACCACAGCAAAACTATAATGTTAAACTGCAAGAATAGCCTATTCAAGCAATATTCGGGGTGTGTGTGTGTGTGTGTGTGTGTGTGTGTGTGTTATGCAGAAGTTATTTATGCAATGTACAGTCAAACCACACATTAAAAAGAAGAATCCATACTGTCACCTAGACTGCTGAAAACAATGCCAAATGGGTCACTGGACACTCATAACACTAATAAAAACAATTTGATTCTGGAGTAAGTTTATGAAAATTTAAAAATACAGTATGACCAAAGTTAGCAGCCCCGTTTCTCCTATTCCCTTGCTTCGTGCCTCTAGGAGGAGGGACCTTAAAGTCCAGAAGTAGGTTTCAGAAAGCTGATTCACACTCCTAAAACATTTGACCCATTTGGAAAAGCATTATTTCACTGATTATGGAGCCCTTACTATGTCTGGCACCACAAACCATCCAACTACATCCACAGGTAAGAATAAAACAAACATTTTTAGGCCACTTGCAGCAGCTGAAAACAGATTTATAAGCATTTAAGAGCTGCAAGAACAAAGAATGGAAAAGGAATCAACTATTTTATATGGAACAAATGAAATAAAAATCTCTGCTGGCTAGCTTTCTCAAATTTTAGAAAAAGGAAATTTAGAAAAAAATCAAAAAGGGAGAAATAATGATCAGCTGTTGGAAAAAATAGCTTTAATGAGCACTTGTAGCACTACATTAAAACACCCAATTTGCTTAATAAGTAGGGAATGTGAGTCTAAAACTACAAAAGGAGTGTGAAATGCCATGCTACAACAAAAACTGTAGCAGAAGAGGAGAGAGTACACCAAATCATAGAATGCTTTGGGTTGGAGGACCTTAAAGACTATCTAGTTCCAACCCCCTTTGCCATGGGCAGGGTCACCCTCCGCTAGACCAGGTAGCCAGAATTAGACACAGTACTCCAGGTGGGGTCTCATCAGAGCAGAGGTGAGGGGCAGAATCACCTCCCTCGACCTGCTGGTCATGCCGGTTTTTGTGCAGTCCGGGATACAGATGGCCTCCTGGGCTACAACCACACATTGTCAGCTCATGTTGAGCTTCTTGTCCACCAGCACCCCCAAAACCCTTCTCCTCAGGGCTACTCTCAATCCATTCTCCATCCAGCCTATAGTTGTGCTTGGGATTGCCCAACTCATTCTACCTGAACAATTTCTCTGCATTCCTTCCGGACTGCCTGGCCTTGCTTCCACCCTCTGTAGACTACCTTTTTGCATTTCAGTTTGTCCAGGAGCCCCCTGTTCATCCATGTAGGCCTCCTGGTGTTTTTTCGCTGACTTCCTCTTGTTACACATTGCTTCTGAGCTTGGAGGAGGTGATCCTTGAATACTAAACAGCTTTCTTAGGTGGGCCCCTAATCCCTCCAGGTCTTTGTCCCACCACACTCTAAAAAGCAGGTCCCTGAAGAATGCCAAAGTCTGCTCTCCTGAATTCCAGGGTAGCAAGCTTGCTGTGCCCCCTCCTCACTATCCTAAGGATCTTGAACTCTACCATTTCACAGTCACCGCAGCCAAGGCTGCCCCTAAGCTTCACATAGTTCAGCACAGCACCTCTCGTTGTCTCTCCTTGTTGTGACAAGGAAGTTATCATCAGCACATTGCAGGAGCCTCCTGGATTGCTTATGCCCTGCTGTGTTGTACCTCCAACAGGTATCAGAGTGGTTGAAGTCCTCCATGAGGACCAGGGCTTGTAAATATGAGGCTGCTCTTACCTGTCTATAGAAGGCCTCATCTGTTCAGTCTTCCTGGTCAGGTGGTCTGTAGCAGACCTCCACTATAACATCTCCCATCCCTGCGCTCCCTTTAAACCTGACCCCTAAATTCTCAGCTGGCTCATCATCCATCCCCAGGCAGAGCTCCATGCGCTCCAGCTGGTTATTGACACAGAGGGCCCCTCCTCATATTCCCTGCCTGTCCTTCCTAAAGAGCCTGTGTCCTTCTGTTTCAACCTTCTAGTCATAGGAAGCATCCAACCAAGTCTCTGTGCTGCCAGTAAGATCACAGCCTTGCAGAAATGTGCATGTATGTCTCCTACTTTTCTAGTTTATTCTCCATGCTGTATTTGTATGGAGGTATTTAAGTTGAGTCCCTCCTGAAGCTGTCTGGCTGGAATAGCTGGAATTCTAGAAAGGATGTAAGTAGAATTCTTCATGGAAATATACAGTGACTTCTGAGGAAAAGTATACCAAAAAAAAGTACAACTCCAGCTAGCACTACACAGTACTTCCCACCTCCAAAATAATATAAGCCATCAAAAATAAGTGCTTACTAAAATATCACGTCAGAAGTCCTGGATGATGGGGATCAGGGAAAGCTGAGGGCTGGGAGTGGGGGGAGTGAGAAGGGAAATCAGAACAAACATCTATCAGAAGCGGAGTTTACTGTTATCTACATATTCTGAGATACTCATGTATTAAGGCAGCTGTGATCAGGGAGTTAAACCCTGACCAGCCTGTCTGCAGATTTTGGAGGTCCTCTTGTCACTGGCTGGAAGGTCAGGAAAGGACAAGGAGTGTTGCAGGCCCACCCAGCTGGGGGCTGGAATGCCAAACATTTCTGTAGCTACCCAGAAGCTGAAGCTGTGAACTTAATAGAAAAAATTCCTGCTTAACAGGAAAAGCTTTAAAAAAAAAAAAAAAGAAAAAAGAAGCAAATACAACAAAAACACCTCCACACTAAGCTTGTGTCTCCTGTTCAAAGTCCCACTGATGTAGCAGTCTGCTTGGAGAAATGCCTACCCACTTCAGGAAACCCCCACCTCTTACTAGGGCAGAACCTGGAGGAATTCTCCCTCCCAGAGGGATTCATTCTGGGTTGTAAGGTTTGTATCTCCTACAGGGGCCTCAGGTACTACGGTGGGTCTCTGGCTGAGAGCTAAATGGAGCAAGGTGAACTACTGTGCTACAGGAGAGTCACACGTGACTGCTCTCCTAGGAATTACCTTCCTTGAGCTCAAAAATACAAGGTGTCTGACAGAGAGACATCAGTGAGAAGACTCCATCCAGAGGGAGGTGTGTCTGCTAAACGTTCAGGATACACACAAGAAACTTGTGTCACCCTAACATTTAGCAACATGGATAGACTGGGTGCTCCCTACTCTGTTTTGTTAAGAGGCAAGATAAAGGGAAGGAGGGAAGCATGTCAGGAACTTACTTCCTATATAACCACATCTGCAAGCCGTTGGAGACCATAGCACCAGAAAGGCTCTCCTAGAGCATCAAGTCCACTCCCAAGCCTATCACAGTATCACACCACAGAGCCCTTTTTTACAAATAAATAGGGGGTGCAGGGAAGGAAAAAAAAAACAACCAAACAACCCACACCCCACACACACCCCCAAAAAAAAAACCAACCTGAAAACTAAATTGCCATTTTTCTCTTTAAAATTGGCACTAGCGCAAACTTGAAAGGAAACGTCTCAAACAGAGCTAAATGCACTGAAATAACAACCCACCTAAGCACAGAATCGCTTTCAAAGAGATTTTGTTAAGTCGCACATGAGGTATGAAAGTATGAAAAATACCTGATAGGAAGGGTCACAAGTACAGACCGTCTAATCTTTCATCAAAACAACAGCTCTGTGGTGATCACTAGTCAAAGATTTTGTACATTGCTCAAGGTATCTTCACCACCTCTGACAATTCAGAATGTCACTATGTTTATATTCCTCGGGTGAAATCAGTGTGCTTTATATAAGCAAAAAGAAACCTTTTGTGGTTTTTTTTCCAGAGAGCAAAGCAAATCAAAAATACAATATTTCTTTCTTTTTTTTTTTTAAAGGTCATCTTTTTAGAAAAGACTACACGTTACTAAAACATCCCAAACTGAAACAAAACAGTATTTGAGTATTTTTCATCCAGTCTCCCAGAACAAACAAAATAATCTGGATCCCTCTGATGTCATCACTCATTAAAACCAATCTAAACTAATCTTGCCTCAGAATTTTTTCCCTTCGATGATGGAAAAATAATTGTCTGCCTCTTACTTCTGTGAATTCTGTCTTTACTGATCTATGAGTTGAGTGTCACAGACAAACTGAAGAGATCATTTATTCAGGTGTAATAAAAAAAGCTATTTCTCTACAGCACAAACAGAAAGCAAAACCACCACAGTTAAGTATACATCAACAAACAAGAAAAAACAATCTGTAGCAAATCCGCTACAGATCAATTAAAAGCAAGGTAAGTATACTAAAAGGCAGAAAAAAAGGAAGTATAATCTGGTCACAAATCAGTCAGGTCTGTGGGGACAGGACTAGGGGCAATGGCTGTAAGCTGGAGCATAGGAAGTTCCGCACCAACATGCGGAAGAACTGTTTCACAGTGAGGGTGACGGAGCAGTGGAATAGGCTGCCCAGGCAGGTGGTGGAGTCTCCTTCTCTGGAGATATTCAAGTCTCGTCTGGACGCCTATCTATGTGATATGAGCTGGGGAGCTGCTTTGGCAGGGGGGTTGGACCCGATGATCTCTTGAGGGCCCTTCCAACCCCTAAGATTCTGTGATTCTGTGATTCTGTATGGAGACACTGAAGCAGCAAGAGCTGTTCAGAAAAGCAGTCCAGGTTTAGAAATTTGGTTGTCTCTGAAAAAAATCTGGGAAGAACAAACAATGCAATGACATTATGGAAGAGACAAATATCATAAAAGACAAATATCGTTGTTTTACATATTAGCAAAGATTTTGTATGTCAATCAAGGGAAAAAACTAAACCAAGAATTTATTCCTTTCTATCAGGAAAAGATAAAAGCTCTGAAATATCACTATTTTTAAATTTTGAGCAGTACCAAATTGAGCAGAAAAAGGAAAGCCAAATTGAGAAAAGTCCTAAGAGAACAAGACTATAAAGTTCTTTTCTTTGTAAGAAAATACCGAGTTTCAAGCACAGTTAAAATAACCATCTAGGCCTAGCCTAGAACAGGAAATATGGTAGGGAATAAGAGGGAGGCAGAATATAATAATCTTAAAATATGCAGGTCTCATAAGGAGGACTGTGATTAATTGTGCTTCACATCTACAGATGGCAGTACAATAACTGATCAGCAGGGAAATTTAGATTACATATTGTTAGAAAGTTGGTCCAAATAAAGTTTTTTAAGTTGCAGAACAACTTTGTGTTGGCAGGTCACTGGAGCTTTCAAGAACACCCTGGACAAACATCATGGAAGGCACTTTTTTTTTGGTTTTGACTCAGCATCAAAATGGGGGAGAAAACTAACAGTCAAAATCTCTTCCAGCACTACATTTTTTAAGTCCTACAAAAAAGTATCAATCCATAATCTAAGTTGGCAGCCTTGTCGAAAACACAAGCCAATATTTAAGTTAACTAGTTATTGTGGTCAGTAATTTGTAACATAAGTCCACCTAGCTTACTGAGGTTAATGAGGAAGTCGTATAATTTTCCATTCTCTTATTAATAAGACTCACGTATCTGTACTGCAACTGAGCTGCAACTGTCCATTTGTTCAATAACATATTTATACACGGGAAGCACTCTTTCATCATCGCAAATACAACCTTGATGACAACACTCATAGATCATCTTCAAACATTATAAAATTAAAGATTACCTGAATTTTAAGAAAATTGGGTTGGGGGAGGGGGGAATTTCTATTTTGTTTTTAGTTGGACATGAGTTACAGTCTTTATTACACAATTTTACTGGGGAAAATATGGAGCACCTTTCATTCCACCTCAACCTTTAGACCAAGTGGACTCATTCACAGAGCAAGAGTTCAAGTCACATCATCTCCAGCCCGGCAACAGAAGCATCTATGGGAAGCAGCAAGCTCTCTGTGAACTTTAACCAGAATCCTAAACTGAATTACAATAAAAAGGTAATTTATCCATAAATCTCCTCTCATATTCCAACCCAATGCTCTAGTTCCCCAGCTTGTCAAAAAGCCAGCTATTCCTCTTTGCTTGTTGCTGCCCAATATTAGTATTCATGTTAACCTTAACTAGAGGTAAGAGTTTCTGGGAGGAGAGAGAGACTACATTCAGCAGTGTACCCAAAAGGGAAAGCGGAAAGAAATGCCAGTCTTCCTTCATGGGTAATTCCCAAAACAACATATCAAACCAGCTATGAAAGGAATAAAGTTGAGTCGGGGACAAGGACAAAATAACACAGGCCTGCTTACCCTACACAGCAGAAAAACAAAGACTGAAACATTCCAATTTTATTACACAATTAATTTAGTCAAAAGCCTGGCGCAAACTCAGCAGAGCTGTGCTCTGGGAAGTACACACTCTCACCCGTGCAAACCAGGTTTCTATACCAGAGAACCACTCGTTCAAGACCATCAACCTGGTAACCCCTCTGTCAAAACTACCGCCCTATCTGTCTAGTTTGATTTTGACTCTGCACCAAAAGGAGGGAATGAAATCTTCCTTCAGTTTTTGGCAAATACCCACTGAGGGTCTTACTTCATCCAACCGGAGACCCTTGATGTGGATGGGCCGCCTCTCTCAAGAGATCACAATTCTGTTAAATTAAGATTACGTAGTATATTGCTTCAAATCACTGCAAGGAAAATGCACAGAAAAACACACAGTTTCCATGAACAACCACTTCCTCAATAACTAGAATTCAGTATTTTTCAAATGAAGATTTATACTATTTTTTGTCTTTTTGGTCCTCCTTTATTTAATGCAATCCAACTGAACTCTTAAAAACCCTTTCTTCAAGGTGTGTTTCTAATCCTTAGCTCATGAAAAATATTTTTAATGATCATCCTATAATTGTCCTCTTCAAACAAACCTTGAACAAACAATACAAGGCTGCTCCTGCCAACTCACTGACCACAGGTCAAAGCATGTAGTAATAATGTATTTTTAGCACTTGAATATTTTTTTTGTTACATGCTGTTCAGCAAAAATCTTCAGCAGTGAGCACAGGACAACTGTATTTCAAAACACTAGTCAACACATAACTTGAAATAGTATACTACACAATGTCTTTTCACTTCTTTTATTTTCAGAGCCATAACTTCTAGGCCTGCCTTCAGCACTACTGGAAGTACTTTATTACAAACTGAATACTCAAAAATTTCAGATGCCAAGCACTCAAAACAAATGGTCATGGAAAAGAAAGAAGAAAAGATATTTAGGGGTGTGCTGGCTTTACTTTTTCTTATAACATAACCAAAGGTTGCTCTGAATTTGGCAGAATGGACAACTACTTCTGATAAAATTTTGTTAAACAAATTTTTACCTAAAGTCCTAACTGGATCTAATAACACAATAAATCAGAACCAGAATCTTTCTAAGCAGAAAATTGTGGCAACACCACATAGGCTCTGAAGGACAGATAATAGCTAGATGCCTTACCTTCCATGCATAGAAGGTAAGGCATCTAAACTGAGTTCCATCAACACCAAATGTGCAGAGGGGATAAAAATATCTGTAAATATTTTAAAAGAAAAGTAAAAACAAATCACATTTCCTGAATGTTGAGCCTTTAAGTGCAGCTGAATTGCATTTGCAAGCTTTTCTCACCTTTAGGATACATTAAGAAATAACCTCTATAACATTCATCATACTATAAGAGGAAGAAACAGAAAAGCTGAGACTATCAATACAGCTTTGAAATGCTTGAGGAGCTTTTCACTTTGCCTAAAGTTGTTACCCTGCTAAGTGGAACTAACAGTCTTGGTTCACTCCTTAGACTCATAAAATGCATCTAGAAGGTGAACAGGTTGTTCAAACTGCTCACAGGAAACACACGTCCCCACATGTTAGTTTGAGCGTCAGTCAGTGAGATGATTCAATGAGGGAGGAAAAACCCAAGCAACCCCAAAAAAAAAAAAAAAAAAAAAAGAAAAAAAAGCCTTCTCACACACACTTGCCTCCATGTTACTGAGTGAAGACTTTCCACAACCCCACCCCCCAAAAATCATAAGGGGAAAAAAGAACACAATCCAATACTATTTACCAAGGCTAAGATATTACCAAATACTTACTTGAGACAAATTTGGTTCAGCTTGTTATATTTTATTAAAATATTTTGCATAACACAAGATCAAGAGACAGACAACAGATTTGAAAGCTTACATTTCAACTAGAAGTCTTATAGAAATTTAGATTCTGCCTAGTTTGTTTCTAACAAAACACTTTCCAATGTTAGGTTAATACTAGGGCAAGTTAATACTAAAACACTATAGGGGAGACAGCTGCTAGTTCAGAAACTCCAGAACTCCTGCAAAGTGACAAGAAGCAGAAAAAGAGAAGAGCAAGTATTGTCAGAGAAAAGGCAAATCCACTGTACTGCCATTAATTGTAGGTTACCTGGATAAATAATTCTGGATTTTTATCAAAGTAATCTTGAATGCTCTGTTACAGATTAAGCCAATCAGTGGGAATGCATATGAAAACTTATTTAATTACACAATCTTCTTAATTTCTTCAGCCATGAAAAAAGAATGTACAAATTCTAAAATAAATGAAAATACGTGAAAATTAAGTACTGTGCTTAATAAGTACTTTTGTCTACTCTGAGCCACTCCTTGTGCATCAGGTCCAACGTCCCACAGTTTTTATTCTTTTTTTTTTTTTACCTCAGGCGTTGTTCAATGGAGAGACATTGAACATTGAGACATTGGTGCTTTTTGCGTGTTCCTCCAGCTGCCCAGTGGCATGCTTTCCATGACAGATGCTCTGGCTTCATTCTTAACATATGTTCCAGATGATAATTCCATCTTCTTTTCTGGATAACTTTAGAGCCAAGGGGTTTTTGAGCTGTCTAATGAATCTTGGCATCTGTTATAAATTCATTCCATTTAATACATAGTATTTTTCTAAGGCATTTGCTTTCAAAGGCATTTAGATGTCTGTACCTTTGTTGGATTTCCAGCTTTCCTATCCATATGTTGAGATGGAAAGAAATATCCGAGTTGAAGTTTCACACCCTGGTCTTTAAAACATGGATTTTTATGACCATATCTTCCTTAGTTGGTAAATGTTGCCTTGCCAATTTGTAACGCTAGCTCCTTACTGAAATCCCCAGATGACAGGCACCTTACTACCAAGTACATAAATTTATTCCCATCTTGTATTATTTTATTTTCCAATGTGGTATTTCAGCTGGGAGTTTCCTGGGCTTAATTATGTTTGTCTAGGGTGTTTTTTCCTTATAATTACATAATAGCATTGTAAACAAAACAAACAAAAGATAACTCTTTTCATTTAACTTCATCTTCTAATCACTGAAGGACGTGTCACAGAGTCTCAGAAGTTACTGCAATTATCATGGAATATTTCTTTGTTACCAAAACTTCTCATGATTTCTTAAGTAATTAAAAATGACCAGTCTCACCAATGCAGGTTTTCAGTATTTTTTTTCCTGAAACCCTACACTCACATTAAACTTTCTCTATTTTTTTTATTCTTCATTGATGATACTGTACCTGGTGAGCTTCTACACCAAAGTTGCTCACATTCCCAGCTTATCCAACCCATATTTTATATGTCTCCATTTTCTGTACCCTTCCCATTTCATCAATCGCTCTCTACCCTTGACAGGCCCACCAGCTGCTTAGAACCATGTAAAAATAGTACCATTTACCAGTGACTCTTTCAAACAAGACCAGAGAACAACTGTGGCCAAGGAAAAGGTGTAGCAAAGGTATATTCCCGGTATAAAAGTCTGTCATTAACCAATAGCAGTTACAGTATGAACCAAAAGGAAAATATCTGTAAAGCATCTGCAAAATCTTTCATTTTTACCATTTCAAACAAGGAACAGAATCTCTAACTCCAGAAGCAGCTGAAGCCATCGCTGCATGTTTCTCTTTCAGAAATTAAAGCACTCTTCAGCACGGCATGAGCATAAAAGACTATTTCATTGGAGACTATCCTTACAACAGACTCTAACAAAGTTTTCCTGATCTTTCCTGCTCTCAGTACCTGGTCCATATTCGAGGCTCCACAGCTGCTCGCTGCTACCATTCCGTAGTTAAAAAGGCACATCAATGCAGTTAAAATTTTAAAAAAAGATCCACCTCTTTTCTCACAATGAGGACTCAGGGAACCCACCATCTTTACATGCTTTGTTGAGTCCTATCTTTCAGATTTTTAAGCCACTGTAAGACTTTATGTACACTAAAAGCATTTGTATTTAAGATGATGTATTTTTAAACTCCATTCTCTTCCTATATGGTATGTTCTAAATAGCATTTAATGAGTTCTTCAAACATTGGTTAAATCACAATGATCAAATTTCTTGATAGAGAGTAATTGTTAATATTTACCCGTTCAGAGGAAAGATTACAACGTTAATGAATGGATTCATTTCTTGCTTTCTGTATTAAAATGTAAAATACACATGCTCTAAGTGAAGAAATATGAAGGGATTTTCAAGGAACACCAGGGATAACAAACTATTTGTTGCATTTTTATACGTGTCTATCTGCAGAGACAGAGATAGCGGTAAGACACCTGTAACACAGCTACAAATATACTGACATCAACAGCCTACCAGCATGGGTGGCTTTTAAGGAATAAAGCGAATTGCAAGAAAGGAAAGGCTATTAACAAGCTGAAGGTCTAACACATGATTACATTTACTACAAAAATGCCAACGCCTATTGTGAGGCAATTTACCAGTGACAATGATTTCACTGAATATGAAGACCTGCAACTTTCTATCCAACAAAACCCACTTTATTATAGAGATATTTTCCTGTTGTAAGGAAAGGTCAGACACACTATGCATGACCAGACAGTGCTTTCTGCACTCATGTTGCCTCTCAATAAAAACAGCTTTTTTCTCTCCCTTGTGTTACCCAGCTCTGGATAGCAACTTGTTACCTCTTTTACAGGAAAATTCATTACAAGAAACCAACATAAATTCACATAAGAACATAAAATCTGTATTTGATTACTGAAGTATGCTCCTCACAAGCACCAAAAGACCTTTTAATATTCTTTTTTTTTTTTAAATGTGACCTTGTTTGAGTGGGTCAAACTTTTATTATCAAAGATAATATATCATTTGCCTATTTACACCAGATTATTTAAACACACACTAGCAACACACTCAACATTTATGGCATTATCCATTAATGACTGCAGGGTTGGTTTTTTGGTTTGGGGGTTTGTGTGGGGTTTTCAGTAACTTTGGTAGAAAAGAAATGTAGCATTACGGTTGTGGCAAATGGGAAACGAAAAGGTGCTTGAATGTGCCTGGAAAATAACACACTCATTTGCCATGAAATTTATCTATCTGCTCTATATCAGCATGGTTGCCCACACTGCTGCACATAACAGCGATTCCCTGTCTCCGTTTGAGCAAGGATGGGTGGATCAAGCGAGGGAAAAGTTTATCAGCACTACATAAGCCTCTTTGTGCCAACAGTGGTTCCACGTAAAATCCTATGCACATGGTGCAAATGAAATGTGTTAAGATCTCAGCTGTGATTGAAAACCATCCAAAGTGATCCCAAATACAAATGTTTACAACAAAAATTCGTTTCAAATATTCATTGTGCAAGTTGAAATCATGAAGAGCTTGATCCTTCTCCAAATCTTGGTGTATAACCAAACAAACCCAGAAGTAGGATGCAAAGAATGAATTTCAGCCAAAATCTACTTTACAGGAATTCTAGAAAATGTAGCTAGAAACTCTATGGAAAGTCTACTGGCAGAAACTCTACCGAAAACTCAAGAAGCCTAAAAAAATAACATTATCTTAAGTTTCACTGATTGTCCACTACCACAGTATGTATATCCTGAACTCTGACAACCATAAGTATAATTTAAATCTTGAGTAATACCCAGAAGCAAACAACTCAGTAGCCTCTGAAGGATATCAGTCTACCACAGGCTTTGGGTGGTTTTTTTCTAAAATGCTCTTTTAAACAGCTTCAAATTCTAAACACAAGAGGATTACAAAACTACTGTATCATCTGTATTAAGAAAACACTTAATGTTTCAGACATGGGCCAAGTTACCATTCTGTTAAAAAATACTATTTGTTTAAAAAACTAAAAGCACACAGAAGTAGGAGTTAGCTAACCTCCTGTTGGCATTTTTTTTTAATTCAATCACAGTTAGGACTAGCAAGAGAGTAAATCAATGGCCATTTTCTAAACATGTCATGCACTTCAATAAAAACATCTTAAAATACAAACTAGCTGTTCTGCAGTCTGGTTGCAGTGACAACCTAAGTTTTTAGAGCAGTTCTATAACTGATTTACTCTTGCAAAGGTGGGGGGTGCCACTAAGAGGGAGCTGTCCTGCCTTTCCGCGGTGCCACTCGCGCATTCCCATGTGTGCCAGCACTACTGTTTGTGCAGCTACACAGTGAGTCAGGTCAGGGAAATGATCCATCTGAAAGTTAGCTAGGAAAATGAAAACAGATTCATTTTCAGCCAGATAAATTTCCTGGTATGATTCACCCTTACAAGCACAAGTGCCAACACAACCCAGCAAGAAGAGGACATGACACTTCCCCCATTTCAGCAACAGCTTCCACTTAACACAAGTTTCAAGTAAACATGGAACTGCATCTATTGGGGACAAGTTTGCAAGCTCCTAATTAAAATACAGTAGTTGCTGCTGTTTCTCAAGATAAGAATAAACTTGTTCAGAAAAGTTTCCGATGCATTAGTCAGCACACAAACTGGCACAATATAAAAGTCAGCATAGTTCAAAACAAAGTGAATGAATACTAGCTTAAAAGTAAAGCTATCAATGCTGTATAAAAGCACACGATTTTCTATGTATTTTCACATGTGTAAAAAGTATTTTCTCATGTGTAATCCACCTGCACAGTTTCATCAGGTCAAGCGTGTAAGTATAGGTAGAGATGTTGTCATGCTCCTATGGATTGCTCTCCCAGTGATCACTGTTCAGGGGTTTCCTCCAGTCTCATCTACCAAAAAACCCAACCTTAAGAATTGATAAAGGACAACTCTTTCTTTGCATCTTATTAACAACTCCACCCATTTTACACCCTGCCAGATTTCACCTCTTCCTCTGCAACATGTCAGGAGGATAAACAAAACCCCAAAAGTCCACTGCTTCTCCCTCAGGCTGAACCTCGACTACTATTAGAATCATTCTACTTCCTATATAAACAGTTACATTTTAAAGGCATTAATTTTGAAACACAAGGTACTCAGAAGTTTCATGAGGATGAACAAAATCACATTCAAGAAGCCTCTGAGGTGAAATACATTTTAGCTGTGACTTGGGCTTGTAACTTCGGGTTAAAACCCACAATACCGAGTGCCAAATTTGAGATACTGTTGGCCCAGTTCTTTGCATAATTAACCATCTTACACATCTTCCTTCATTACAAACGTAGTTATCCATGATTTTGTTGGGACCAAAAGCACAGAGCACTTGTATAGAACAGCAACCGGATATCTCTCTGGTGGTGTGGTTGTCTTTATCTAGGTCTAGTTAGCAGCTAACTGTGAAGACTACTCAGGTTTCAGTAACTTTCATAGCATGACAGTGTTGATAGGAGACCAGCAGGAAGCTACACACAGTAAAATTTTTACACTTCAACCATTCAATTGTGAATAACTGAGGATTAAGTTATTTGGATTTTCAATGCAGAAATGGTAACAAAAACCAATGAAACTGGGAACTTTTCTAATTTTACAGAGTTAATACGTGTAAACATTTTGAAAATGAACTTCTGAATCTATTTTGAAAAAGAGAATGTGTTTTCTTTCCAGCACGAAGGCATCTGACGCATTAATTTCCTACCTTCCCAGCAATTTTGAGAAAGCGCTCTGTAAGAAATTTACTGTAAACAAGCTGCCAGTTGCAATGACCTGATCACAAAGAAATGTACTTAGATTTATAAAAAGTAAGCTAACACAGCCCTAATTTGAAAGGGAAGTAATCAATAACAACACAGACTAGCTGGGACAGTTTGAGGTGGCAGTGAAGAAGACTAAAGAAAAATGAGACTGGAGGTAAATCTACAGTGCAGATAAGTAGTACACATCTGAAGCAAATCTCTCAATTAATACCTATGACAAGCTTTGGCTTACGTTGCGACCACACCTCACACATCCTCACTGCCAAGAGGCTCTCAGTCCATAGGAACAGATGTGACAGTTAGTCCAAAGCAGAGCTTTGGAAATATACATAGATAGTACAGACACCAAAATCTAAGCACCTCTAGACAGATTCGCTCCTGTTGTGCTATGTTATGTGCTAACAGAGACCCAGGAAACCCTCCCTGCACAAATCAAGGTCTGTGTCGGTGCAACTGAGCAACACTGTTTTGTCTGCAATTTAGGAAAGATCAAGATGTTCTTCTTAAATCTGAGTTTGAATAAATCCCAGGCACTACCACCATCTTCTTTGTTTTGGAGGGGAAAAAACATCTCATTTTATTAACAGATTGTAGAGATGCTTGTGAAGGGTCAACAGTTCGTCAAAGAAAACAGAACACAACCAAGACAGAACTCGAGTGGTTACAAAGCCTACTTGCCCAGTCCTCCACCTGCTATTCATTCCCTAAAGCATCACTAGTCTGATCTCTACCTAAAGCTTATTTTTTATATATCCATTTGCAGTCTCGATTGATATTTATGCCCTAAAACTTTGACTTCTCAGACCAGTCCAAAAACTCCTTCAGGACCTAGTTTCAAGTCAAGCTGCTGACCTTATTAATGTTTTTGACAATTACAGCAGAGGTAGTACAAAAGAAGTTAGTCCCACAGAGGCATAAGCTGATTGATCTAGCTAAAGCGAGAACGACAGGTACATGGATTGCCTCTGAAGTAAAAGAAAGCACAAAGATTTGGGAGATTTGTTGGACTGGCACATAGGTACATTGAGGGAACATGTTTTTTTCATGAGATCTGAAAAGCCCTGGTATTGCAAGCAAGTAATCCTTACAATAATATCATCTTTAATGTGAAAGTGACATAAATACAAATAAATTTAAATTTAATCAACAGATTAAACTGGTATGCCCAAGGTTTTACACAGCGCAACTATTTAAGCTTTAAGTGTAAATAAAAATATAGGAGTTTTATTAAATAGAAAACATGTATTTGGGAAACAGTTTCTCAAAGTCTTACCCAACAGCATACTTTCAACAGGTACTAGGGGTACATAAAGTACTGGGGGTACAGCCAGAGGGGTTGCAAGCAGGAAGAGGCAAATTAATTGTTAACACCTTGCTTCCCTAACCCCTGCAACGGAGAGCATTAACCTTGCTTCTTTGAAAGGACTGCCCTCATTGGTAACAAACTGGTATGAATAAAAGAAACCAGTAAGAACAGAGGAAAACTTCAGAACGTGAACAACAAGGCAGCATTCATTACATAGGAAATGGAACAGCCACGCAAGTATATGTTACACCAGCGTGTCCAGAACACTAAAACACCCGTTGCCTAGGTGTTTTCATGTGTAACAAGCAACTTGTCAGGATTAGTAAAAGAACTTTTCTACCATAAAACTCAAGAGCATGTGAAAGCCTAAAGCCCAAGGTAATAAGCATCAGAAACATGCCTTGCAAGCTACTGAAAGGATGATAATAAACAGGGATTCTGTTCAGGTACTTAATTTCTTCAACTTCTCAAGATTCTGAAAATCAATAGCACCAAGGTCAAACATGCTGACACTCCCATGAACATTCCACATTAATAATACCCTATTACTATAAACATAGGAGAATACCTATCTGGAATTAACAATTATTTAGCAAAGAGAACACTCCATACCCATCCTAGTTACATCAAGTTTAAGATTTTCACATCGTTCTGACCTTTCTTCAGGGACAAGTATGGTTAAAAAGGTTATAATTATTCCAAAAAGAAGAGCTTGGCACTCAACTACAAAATGAATAGGACAGCCGAAGCGCACAGAGGGTCCTTCTCCTTTCCCAGTGGGATAGCTGCAGGAAAACAGCCTCTAAATACACAGATCTCTGCTCAGAGTGTATGTGCAAGTAAAAAAAAAAAAAACAAACAACAAAAAAACCATACAAGATGAGAAAAACAGTGTGTGAGGTTTCCCTGGCTGCAAGCAACTTTGTAGATTTGTACACTGGCTGCATGAAATAGAAATCTCTATTTGAGAATTTTAAAGAAAATAATCTAGTAACCTAGTTCAGATATGGACGAGTATTTATGTAAGAGAGCTTGCACTGTCATTTTTTTCTCTCTTTGGCCCTCATGGTGCTCCCTTTTTTACAGTCAGGTATTTTATTGGAACTTTACGGTCATTCACATTTTCTATTAATTACATTGAATTAGAGCAGAAACTTTATAATATGAAAGGCTTATTTAGTTTCAAGTGGTTCATCAATGAAGTTTCTTACACTACTGCTTGCAAAGACAATTAGAAAAAAAGAGTTTAAAATTCTTCCACTTTGTGTAGCAGATGTTCAAGATAGGCTATTTAAATTTGTCTTTGTTAGAGGTGTGCTAAACTACTCAAATAATTCAGACAATCTGCAAACAAGATTTCTGACAGGTTGTGAATAACAGTCAATTAGTACCATAACTTCTGAGATTAATTTTTAAATCAAGGCATTCCTGCCTCCACTCAAAAACAAACCAACCCAACCAAAAACCCAACCACAACACCAAAAAAAGCAAAAACCATACCACATGAACTCAATCTCTAGTGTGTATTTCCAAAATTAACATCTGTTTGGTCTTGGTTCAACTTTACAGCCCAATGTCCATTAAATCAAATTATTTAGTTCTTTTTCTGGATTTGGAAGGGAGGGAGGAGGGGAAGACATGTTATCCTAAGACTGCAAATCATTTGTACTTTAAACAACAACTGTATTCCTATTTGGAACAATAAATTTATTCCACTACACTATTTATTATTCTTGATAGTAGATATAACAACAATAAATATTTTCCACACAGCTATTTCTTGAATTCCCATGATACCTACATCATGTCCTGAATTGCAAAAATGAAAACAGATCAACAACTGAGTGACTCTTATCACAGTAAATCAGGCACATCTTAGTCTATAAACTCTGTGAGTTTAGAAATACTAACACTACTTCATGTAATTCAACATTTTGATTCTGGATACTAAGAAATTATGAAAGGCTGTAAAAAAAAAAAAAGTGAAAAATGGAATTACAATATTTTAGTGATACACTGTTTAGAGGACAATCCCATTACAAGAAAGCTTCACGACATTTGTTTTTACCACCATCTAATTACATCAAACTTCTTAAGCTACCGTGGCTAAGCCACAGCAATTTTATACTATGGTTCCCTTTCTATAATACTGGTGTACTAGTAGTTCTGTACTTCAGATGAGCATTGAGAGATAAAATGAGGACATTAAAAATTCACTGCTATAAACAAGTCTGATATTTTTACCCAAATTTTATTGACTAGTTAATGTATCTCATGTAAGACATATAAAGATTTCCATGACACTTGCAATACACTTGAATGTAGAAACCCAAACAGAGGTGTGGTAATTGAAGTATGACAACAGAAGCACTGACAAACTGGCAATATTTTGCTTGGTCCTTAAATAACCAAACATTTAGCCATCATATTATGCAACACACATTAGGTATACTCTCCCCAGTTTAAAAAAAAAAACAACAATTATTAAACCACAAAACTTACTCTTTCATAAAGAAAAAGTTAGTTGATATGTTAAATTTAAAACTGGGTCCTTTAAAAAGTTAGCATCTGTGTCAATTTTTCCTTTGTCCCAAATGATCTTTTAATAACATGGTAAGAGAGACTCTTAAACCTTTTCATATGTTTAAACTAATTGAAATCCTGTGCACAGGTTATATATAAAGAAATTAGGTTGCAATTAAGCGTAGTTATTAATGATACTTAAATCTAATTGTTGTGACTATTATAGACCACAGACAAGGTCAATTCTACAACTCAGAAAACTTTAGCTCTAAAGAAAAAGAAATACCACCTGAATTATATGCATAAAACCCACTTTTGTAATGATACATCACTAATCATACTTAGCATGTCCTTCCATTTAAAAAAAACAGCTGTTTCCAAAAGGAGAAATTAAAAACCTATCCCTCTCTGTGAATCACTACATTTATTTAGTAAATGCAGTAAAAACACAGTAAGCAAAATCAAAAAATAGTCTTAAAATAATTTAAAAGAAACACTCTGTAAAATGTTGTGCTTATAAACAAATCCAAAATGTAAAAGTAATTTCAGCAATTACCGCACACTAATTGCATAAACACCAAATATGGTTTAACTTCTGCATATCAGCAGCAAGGTTTGGATCACTTAATTTCAGAGTTTTAGTCAAGATTGCTTCCCTTTCACCTGTATGCATCAGAAGGAAAAACGTTAAGTGTCATCTAAAAAAAGGAAACTCATAAGGAAAACAACACATCTCTCTCCTAATCTGGCTACAGGAATAGCTGGAGAACAGAAAGAAGAAAGAAATATTACTATCCCCTCTGAAACAATACACACTGAGCCAGGTAATCACAAGAATATCTTTGCAGCAGCACAGGGACATGAGGTGACAAGAAGCTTGGTTGTTATCACTAGATCTGAGGCAGTAAGTCACAGACAACTATAAGAATGTCTGTACAAAATACATTCACACTCCTCTCTTGCCTGAGCCGAGACTGTGCTCTAAGAAGACTTCTCCACTGGCTCTCAGCTTGTTCAAGTTCTTACACCTCACAAGGTACATCTGCATTAGTACTTAGTTCACATAAGGAAAGTGAACTTTTGCAAAAATGTGTGTGTTGTGTGAAGCTGTCCTTGAGTGCATAAACCTGGTTCCTTTCAGGTGAAACTAAAACCCACAGGATGTACTCCAAGGAACACTACCACTGCCAAAGGAGGACAGTAGCAGACAGAACCCAGTCCAAAGAAACACGCCCTTCACTTTGCAAATGTACTGAATGTAGACAGGCATCCTCATCACCCATTACTCATCCTCTGAATCCACTCTCACTGGACTGCATTACTTGCTCCTGCAGGCCCAGACACTATGCTTCAGGGTCTCCTTTCACATGGGAGGTGGGACCTGACTGCACCTGAGGTTCACTGAGATTCTCAGGCTCTGCCTCTTCTTGGGTTCTGTGTCTCCCATTGTCCAAAATTCTCACTTCCAGCCTGTCACCTCCACCCAACCCCTTTGATCATTCACATGTAACAGCTTACTCTTCCTCGGTACTATCTACTCTCATCACACTGAAACTTCTTCTGCTAAAGAGGAATCAAAGCCCAAGTATCACCATTCTTAATTAAATAAACAATTTTACCATTTCTTAATTTTGCATGCTGTCTGATTTCAAAACAGTAATAACATTGTGGGTTCATCATTTAAGCACACAGAAAGCCAATCGTGTGGCATCGCATCAAGCCTCTGCACAAAGCAGGGTTAAAAGCTTACAAACCATAAAACCCTCAGCCCTCTATTACTGCCCTGGATACAGTACTAAGGATAATAAAGCAAACGTTTTCTCAGTGCATTTCACAGCCATTAAGAAATGTAACTCTGCCCTAACACACCCTGCCTCTTTCCCAGCCTCTTTCAGAGTCTCAGCTCAGAGAGAGACCACCAGCTCAACTTTCAGTCCTCCCCACTCACTCACTTCACACCACTTCGTAATGGCCCATCTCATTAGCTAGCTCCACAAAACTGTTCTTCATCCCAGTACTTTCAAGTCATCCTCATACCCCTTGACTGAGCTGTGAATCACAGAGAGATTGACAAACCTTCCTGGCTGCTGAAGGGACCAATTTTAAAAGGTCCTAGGCTATATACACATGACCAAGCAATTTGGCACAATAGAAGCAGGTCAACTGAAGCAGCTGGTGCCTAGGCTCCCGAGTTTCCAGCATGGAGGGTTCACCAGTTTTATTTAAAGTTAAATTCAGTCTGGAGCATCAGAATGAAAGACGCAACACACACATGGTTCAGGGCTGTCAGAAGGGCCAGTTGCTGGGGTTCACTCAGTGCCTACCTGGAGAGGAGATCCCACACTCATTTTCCTCCAGAAGGAAGCTTGTTTCTACCTACCAAAATCACCCTGCAAACTGAGCCTATGAGTAACACGTGTGGCTGATCAAAGAATTCCCTTTAAAACTGTAATAGCATGATAACCTGTAGAAGCAGGGTAGCTTTGCCCAATCTCATAATGCTTTTTAGTACAGAGAAAGAATACTTAGCTGCCAAAATAAAAAGGGTCTGCTGATCATATTCCAACTTTCATTATTTAGATTAAGATTGGATACTTTTTCTTGCAACAATAAAAACCCCACATTTCACATCTTTGATCCTCTTGCTTCAGAGCAAGGTCAGGGAAGAACTAGTACTTACATGAAAAGTACAACCATTGAATTAAATGCTTACAAATTCTTGATATGGGAAAACACCACTCTACTTTTCCTTCTGATTTTAGAAGCAACCAAAAAGAATAACCATAAAAAGAATAATATGACACAAAAGAATAAGGATCGTATTAGATCTAATAAATAAAAATTAAAAATTAAAAAAAAATCCACCACTTAAACCTACATGTTTACCTACAGCAAGAAGGAAAAGAACCACCATACATTCACTCAAAGTTAAGAAGGAAAAATGCATGTTATTAAATGCCTTTATACTCAGAAAAAAAAATAATTGCTGACAAAACTGACATCTAAATGTCAACTCAGTAGGCTTTTTTCCAATTAATAAAGAGTAAAACAGCATCAGGAGGAAAACCTTTATTTTACATTTCAGAATTTCAAATATTTAGTAAGACATTGAGTTTCTTTGTACGTTGTCCTTTTCTGGAACACAGTGATTAATATATACACATCCAGTGCTCACAGAGTTTATATCAGAGTGTAATAAGAACAAGCAATATTACATGAAGGAACTGATGTCATGTAAAAGAAAATTACTGGGATTGTCCTAATCATTTTCTAATACATTTGAAAGAAAGTTATATGAAATAATCAAAAAAGCAAACCAGAGAACCAAACTGAGTAAACAAGAAGGTGAGGAGGAAAAATAATTGAAAATTTTAAATAGCTCCTGTCATGTAAAATTTGATTTGTTATAAATGTAGGTATACATTCTAAAATAGGAAGTAAGCCTTAAGCTTCACATGGTTTAGCCCATTTTCATCTGCAATACCCATAATGCATCCTGAAATGCAATTTGTACAGGAGTAATAACAGAATAATAAACTTTTTCTCTCATTCTCTTGGCTTCTTTGACATTTGATGTCAATCTGCAATAATAAAGCTAATAACGATCTTTGTCTTCAGACACTGCTATTGAAACAAAGCATTTCTTTGTAAGTTAAGGGGTAATTTTGTTCCCACTGTTCTAGTCTGTATCTTTCTGGGCTAGAATCACAGAAGCTCATGACATAAATCACCCTGTAATCCAGAACACCTTCTCTCTGCAAGAGAAATTATGTTCTTTAGGAAATATTCACGTGCACAACCATAAACCAAAGCAGAGCAGCATGAAGCATGGAAGATTTCACCCAAAGTTCATTACATGATACAAATGCCAGATATTTCTAGAGGCTTCTCATTCAAAGCTTAACATATAGCAGTCTTCCCAAATTTGTAAATCACATGGTGACACATTATAAAGCGACATCTCAAGAATTTACAGGAGTTCAAATGTAACAGAAAATCATTCTTTAGACTGGGTTATAATTAGGAACATATTCTTTAATCATATGGCTTCCAGGTCCTGAAAGTAATTAGGTGGTGTACACTGAGCTTTATACAAGCATTATGTTGATTTTATGGGGACTACTCGTTGCATTTGTAAGACAAGCTGAGCCACAGTGAGTGATTTTGGCATGTAGGAAGTTTCACACAACGTATCACACCTGCAACAGCTTCCAGGCAACTTTCAACCGTGCACCTCTATTACTACCTCTTCCAACTGCCACAACAGCCTAGTTAGTCTGGTAGGTGGGTAACACCAGCTGCAACAGCAAGGTTAATGGAGAATTATTGAGTCTAACTTCCTCTTCACTGTGTCACCCCTATAAACAGGGGCAGTGAGGGCTAAGTATTAACAAGACCAAGCTCTTAATGGCCATTAATGCCATATGGTCAGATTAGCTCACTGCAGACCAGAAGATAAATCAAGAATGCTCATACATGTAACCGCATAATGCCACTGCACACAGCATGCGATAGTACATCCGAAGAACTTTCTCTTAAAAGGTGGAACTTACCCCTCTTCTGAACCCAGCCTTCCTTCACAATGGTAACATCGCTCATGATGGCTCCACTCTGAACCCCCAACTCAAAAGAGTATTTCTTTGAGTTATCAGCTTGTCTGTTTGGCTTCTCTTCTGCAGCTCTTCCCAGTTTCTACTGATGAGTCAGCCTGGAAGGAAATATTAAAGAAAGAATTTAAGTCTTTTCTGTTCTTCTCACTTGACAGCCAACAAAAAAGTCTTTGTTGATGTCTTCAACTGACTGAGCTCATATTAAAAATCTGCCTTTTTTTTTAATTAACCATATAACAGAATCATGCTTCTAGTCTTACAGCACATTTTCCATGAATATTGTAGTACTTTAAAGAGGTGGAACGTGTTAAATTTTAAGTCGCATGGCACTTTTATAAAATGCACACAATAGAATTCTCTTGTGCTAATGCAGAGGATGCTGTTAAATGAAAGGGTGCCTGTACCACTTCACACCTTCACCACTTCAACTCTGAACCCACAGGAGCTTTAACCATTTCCACATTTCTCAGAATGCCTGCAATGGAGAAGTGGTTCCTCTGTTACGGCTACATATAAAGAGTGCAAGAAAATGGAAAGAAAAGCTCTGTAAAGGAGCTTAAAACCAAAACCTTAAGTATTATGGATACGGTTATCCTCATAGCTGCTAAAATCTGTAATAACCAGTTTACCAGCCATGCAATTAGTTTCGTTAATGCTTGAATTAAAAAAAACCCAAACAAACCACAAAGGCTACAGAAATATAACAGTCTTCCTACTTCCACTATGACTTCACTATAGTTAACACAAATCCTCAACTTAACACAAGTTTTTAAAAAAACAACTTCATCTGCAAGTAAACAAACAGAAAAACAACTTCTTAGGGTACAAATTAACCAAAAAAGCCAATGTTTAGTTTCTGAAAAGAGGGAGCACACATTCTCTCAAGGCTTTAGGCCAGGGAGTGACAAGAGTGCTCTTTTCCCTACAAAGCTCAGCGTGCAGGGGACAGAGGGGAAGTTAGCCCTGGAACACAGGACATGCCACTCTCAGAAGCCACAACCCTCTCTTTTGACCGCTTCACTCTGCATACCTAACAGCTGTAAAGAAAAGATAAATTGCACTACATTCAAGTAGGAAGAGAAGCCAGAGGGCAGGAGAGGTTTCCTTTTGCCAGCAGACTGCCTTTCCCCTCCATCCTTCAAAATAAAGAGAAGCATCCAAATAATGCTCATCTGGAAAAGGATGGGAAGCCAAGAAAAGGGATTTCTCTGATGGTTGAGGAACGTCCTTCTACGGCTGTACACACGTGAGCACGCATGTGTGCACAGTGCTAGCACAGAACAGGAACGTGCACAGCAGTTCAGTACTATCAAATGCAGCATGTTCAGCTGACTGACCGATAAATGTAAACACACCATAGAAACAAATCCAACTGCACTAGAAGCAATCTGTGCAATGAATGAATGGAGAACGGACTGGGAGGTAAACTAGTTTAATCCAACCAAGTAGGGGCTAACAGCTGGGCCGTTAAACACATCCAGGTTACATCTCATTTATGATGTGAAAAAATGTGTATTTGCACCACACAGCAGCTAGATGGGAGGCTGCTTCTGTATGGATGCTGTGCTGTGCAAAATAAAACTTGGTATGATTAATTTTTTCAAGCGGTATGCAACAAAAAATGCAGCACAACCTGATTTTACCAAAACACCAAAGCGTGTCCATTTTACACACAGCGTTTCAGCTGCATAAAAGTAAAAAGCCCAGTGATAAATTCATTAACATTGCAAACTTTAAGTAGTGCCAAATAACCATGTCCCTGAGACACCTCCACAGCACTGGCAGAGATGTCAGTAAAGACCTAGGCAGGTGATACACAGCCATTTGCATTGACATCATACCCTGTTGTGTCTAAAAGGACGCTGGACACCTGCGTTTATGCAACTGCACCCTGACTTAGGACTTCAACACTGCTTAGATCTTCACAGAAGTTAAAAGAAAATGTTATATACAAAGTTTTGGAAGGACATGAGACCGTTTCATTACTGTTAATTGATCTCATTAGCTTTAGCTCTTCAGCCTTTGTACTGCACAAGTCAGTACGGCAGAAATAATCAGAACAGTCACTTCCACATCCTTCACCTAATAGGAGAGTTATTTTCTGAGTCATACATTACCAGAACTTTTGTCTGGGTGCTTCAAACTAGAGATAAGTGGGTCCATCAGCTGTGAGTGGAAAGATATCCTGGCTAAGGCACGTGCCTGAAAGCAGGCTGCAGCTCTGCAGCTCTGGGTCACCACAGCACGCTATCAGGTCTGATTACAAACACACAAACCTTTACAAAGCCAGAGGTGAGTGTCAGACAACCATGACCTAAAAGCAGCTGTTCTGTTAATTAAGCATAAGCACATTAGTATCCAAATATCTGACTTAAGTTTGATTTTCCTACAAGACTTCCGTTGCATTCTTTAAGAAGCTACTTCTTTCCCCAGCTGTAGAGACAAATAAGCAACCTAACTCACACAAGCACTTAGCTTGGGCTGGCATATGCTGCAATATGGTTTAGCCTTTTGGCAAATTTAATGTACCTTCCAATTTTGGTGTGCACTTATGAAAAGTGCCATAACTTATTTTTACTGGTAGAGACTAAGCTATCAAAAATTATCTTCTGTACTAAGTAGCAATAATTTTGTCTGCCCACATACTGACCATTAAGTCCATGATTTCAATAGACACAGGTTTTTAAGGAATTAATTTATGCTTAAAGCTCCCTACAATTAAGGGAGCATTACTCACTCAAAATCTGACCTATGACCAATTTTCACATCAGCCAGTGTCCCAACAACCTCAAGACTGTGGGATAGCATCCCACATGTACTATTTTGCTGAATCATAGACTCACAGACTATGCTGAGTTGAATTTTGAGCAAAACCCCCCAAAATACAAAAATTAGATAAATGTGGTGACAAAGGTAACTGAATTATCTCTGGCTTAGCTTCACAATATTACCAGGAGCAACTTAAGTAGAATTATCAACAGTTGTATGGTTATATTGATCACTCTCTTAATGGGTAATTAAAAGTCAAGCTGAATTACATAGGAGGCTGAATGAGATAAAGCATTAAAAGACTAATGAAAATTAAGGTTATACGTTCACACCACATTTTCAAGAAGCCGTCTGTAAGCATCTGAAGTATTATCCCTTATTAAATTCCTTTGAAGCTTTCTAAAAGCTGTATTCCTTTACTCTCAAAGTCACTCAGCAAAGCTCTAAAAGAGCACACTTTTGAGAATTACTTCTTACCATGACAAGAACTGACCTTAATGAAAAATAGACAAAAAGAAACCTTCTCTGAAGATGTAATAAAGGATTTCTACAGATGTAAGGGAGTTGCCTAAAACATGGAGAACAAGAGCTTTCACACGAAAACAGCATTTCATCCATAGTTCAACAATTTCAAGAAAAGCTACAGAAATGTTTATTCTGCACAGCTGGCACAGTACTTAAATATTTGTAAGCGATCAACTCTGCTGTCCCCATGCGTTTCAAGTTTAAGCAGCTGGTACATAGGAATTTTAAGTTTCTGTTATTGCTACAGGATGAACCCACAGAAATGGGGGGAAAAATGCCTAAGAACTGAAGACAATTTGCATTCCAGCTACTTCCTACTGGGAAAAACTTTACTTGTTTCTATGTAAGTTCCAGCAACTGAAGAACAGGCTGGATCCCCCCTCTTCTTCCTCCATGTTATCGAAAGAACTCGGAAGATACTTTGTGAACAGTACATTGTCTGTATTCTGCAGACAGCATCAGATAGTCGTGTATATGCATAATACCTACAAGAATCACTTCTCTGCATGCTTTATGGTTCAGGTGTAAAAATTTATCGCCATCAGTTGTGAAGAAAAACACCTATGTTTTGGGTTTTTTTTTTTAATCTGGTAAAAAATAGTAGAACTTCTCCTTTCTTCTTTGGAAAGCAATTAAGCCACTTTTATAGCATTAGATTAAACAATACAGCACACTTCTAAAGAGCTAGCATTACCCTTCTAATTTCCTAGCTGTTGAGGTTGCAAAGGCACCTTTCTGAACAAAGATTAAGCACAAACTATTACAGGTGACAGAGCTCCACACCCCTCTGCCGAGGCTCGCAGCTCTCCCAAGCTGTGACGAAAACTAGCCAACACCTTTCCACCTTTCACCTTGAACTTTAAGAACAGCAGTATAGAGAAGAACCAGCTCATTTCACTATGCTAGCATATGGGAACCAGGAAACCAACCACTAAAATGAGCAATGGAGCATTCAGTATGAAGATACCTTTTCTTCAACTTGTACTTTTAAATTAAAGGAGATTCTTGTGCCCATCACAGCAGTCAGGTACCTCCACACATCCAGTGGATGGGGAGAAGGAAAGAAATCCCTTCCAAGCAGAAGGACTAAAAACAGTGGTTAAGGTCTACACTTAACCACTATGTGTAAATGAATAATCATCGAAATTCATAAGAACAGACAACACTCCCTTGGAATCTGGGCATCCTCCCATTTCCCCCGTGACAAGAGACAGCTGAGGAAAGAAGACAGTGCCCATAAATTCAGTGTAAATTGTATGATTCAGGTCTCTGTTGTAAGAACTTTCATAAACACAGGCTTCTACTTTCAACAATTTTGGAGCTGAGAAAAAACAGATACTCTCACATTTACCAACTCAAGTTACCAGAGAGAATACCAACAGGATGAGTTTCAGTGCTTCTATAGATGATCCCTGTAACTTCTTGTAGCACTATTAACTTAATGATTCAGCCAATCTTATTCTCTTAATATATATGGGAACTACCATTTTCCCTTTTTACAAGTAATCATTTGTTTAATAAAACATTTGGGAAAAAAAACTGCTGGTGAATCTGATTCACTTCACCTGACTCACCAAGACTCTTTGGTCCTCAGCATAAGCAGAGCCAAATCTCATCATCTCTATCTCCTGATTTCTCAGAAAAGTAACTGAAAAACTTTGGGTGTGAACACCCAAAGCACAAACTAGCAAAAAAAAAGCAGCTCTCCGTCATCCTCTAGTGCCTTCCATCACACACACGTTTATTTCCCTGTTTTGGGGGGGATTTTTCTCACCAATCAAGCTCTTAAAGAGGTTTTCTGAATCCGAGTTTGAATCCTCCAAGACAACCAAAGCTGTAACTGTTTCCAGTGCCATTTGTAATCACAGAGTGAGGAACTCAGAAGAAAAGGCTCTGAGCTAAAAACAGAGTTGTCTTTACGATTGGAAGCTGAGATCCAGGTTTTATTTATATGAAAAAATGCATGCATATCCTTTTCCTTTACCAAAGTTGTTATCTAAAAGTCTGGTCAAACAATTAGAGGATATATTGCACATCATAAAAAATTACAAAAAAGGCTTTGTCACAGAAGACAGATTGGAAGAATCACATCCAGTTAAGTGGATATGCTAAATAGTATAGTTTATACAGGCTTTCACAAACTATCTATTCTGCAATTTTGGTTATACTTCAAACACAACAGAATGGATTCTGTCCCTTTCTATGGTCTCGGGAGGACTGACTTATTTAAATATTATCACTACTTCGACTGACAAAAAGGATCCTGCAGGCAGACAGTATTTGTTCAAATTAGAATCAATTTTTAAAAATAAATAAATTAAAAACCAATAGAAAATATTAATTGATTTGACAAGACAAAGAAATTTTTAAAAACCCAAACATAATTATTAAACGATAGATCCTAAATTTATACAATTGTAATATTTACATACGTAACATTAAAGACACTTAAAGATACGCCTAAGTACGAAGTAGAAATGCTTTTACTTGACAACTTTTAAAATAAATATTAAAAATGCCAAGGTATCTCCATGATGGGCATTGCAAATATTCTTAAACTGTGTTTCGCAGCTCTTTAAGAAAACTATCAAAAACTTGCTCCTAACAGCATTATTTCGTAACCCTTGACTTGGAATAATGATGGGAATAATGGGAAAACAGCACTGCCTACACCTTGCAGTAAGGAGAAACAACATACTTTGGAAAAGATAAACAGCTCTTTTTAAAGCCTGCTTACGTGTATCCTTTGTGCCTTAATATTTTCAGTGTTCTATTTTCACTTTCAGTATGTCAAAAATCAGCACATAACTAATAGATGCTCCACTAAGCCTAGTTAGAAGGTTACAGGCACAGTGAAATATTAATACACAAGTCAGATGTTTTATTTAGATTCTGCTACCAAATAAGTTTATCATCAGGAAAGACACCATCATTCCGTGTTTCTTTTCCTATTATAATGACAAAGCAAGTTATTTTAAGGGACAAAGGTATAATTAAAGTAAGGTGAACAAAGCCACCCTTGCCTTTGTTTACCAAGGTATAAAGGAAGTTTCTAAAAGTAACTAAATTGTTTCTTTAGAATCCCACGTGAAACATTAACAACCCATTGTTTTGCGTTGTGTTTATTGAAAATAATGCTTTAAATCCTTTTTGTCCTCCCCAATCACACAAAACAATAACTAAAAATCAGACAGAAGCAGTGTGCTAAAACATATTAGAGTACAGGTCTGAAATTTAACAAAAGAATACATTTAAAGTAGAAAAGGTGAAGGACTAAAGTTATGCATCAAAAAAAGTCAAGTTACTGAGACAATGAACTCGGGAGAGTTTTGAGACTTAAAGAAAATCAAATCAAGGATTAGGTGAGCTGAGTATCACAACTATCATAACACCATTCCACTCACCACTTCAAAATACATGTAATAAATTTAACTTGCTGAGGATTAATGTAAGAATTATTCTTGTCTTTTTAAGACAAAGTTCCTTTGCCCTTTAAAAAATAGTTTAGTAATGACTCAAACAACCAAGCAAAATTAAATCCAAGTTCCATATTTTGAAAACTCAAATTGGCTTTCTATGTCCAGAACACTCTGAAAAAGGCAATATAATTTTCAAAAGTTCAGAGAACCTAGAAATTCCTATTCATTCTAAGATGAGATATTTGTAAAGATCTCTTCAAGATACACAAAGTAAAGTTTCATTAAGCCCATGCGTTTCATTTTTTGTATGATAGTAACTTTTCTGCAGCACAACATCGTTTTGTGTACAGAAGATTGGGCATGCTGTTCAAGATAATAAAACCCAGAAATGTGTGAAGTGCCGTGAGTAACAAGAAAAGGAAAGTACAGAGATAAAAATGTGTTCTCAAACTATCAATACAAAAGATGGAAAAAGTTCAATGACATGTCTACCAAGTAGCTTTCTTTTAAACTCTTACAGTTGGATTTATTTATTGTCTGGATATGGAACAAATGAAATTCCAAACTGCCTTGCAACAATAGGAATGAGCTTTGTGATTCCTCCCTCCAGAGCAATCAAACATTGCTGAACTTACTAACCATCAAATTCTGAGCCTGTAATATAACTAGAACATAATAACTTCTAGCCGAAAACCTTTGGATCTTCTTGTTCACCTTTAAAAAGCATTATCCTCATCAACTTCATCTGGATATCCTAAGGATGGAAGGAACTCCATATAACCTTAAACAAAGATTGCATATATTTCAAAGGTATACCACTGCTCACACACATTGAAGGCTAGATGCAAAGCACACTAAATGAAGGTCTTTGGCAAATGTTCTACAAAAAGCCAGATTATGTGAAACTCACAGGTCAAACCTTAACTTTCTGCCTATCAATCTGTATATCAATCCATTTAGAAAAAAAGGTGTAATAATTGTAAGAAAGTCTCTCAAGGCAAGCCACACCAATCACATACCTCAAGAAGCACATGAAACATTCAGGGGGGAAAAAAAAATACACGTTTGTAGGAATCCTTTTGTAAGATTGCTGGGACACAACTGGGAAATACTGGATTAATTCAGCAATGCAAAATTAGCTGTACAAGAAGTTTTTCACTGTTGGGCACTGCTATTCCACACCAACAAAAAGGCAGTGGTAAGAACTTCACTGATCTCTGAAGCTGAAGCAGGCTTTCCATCTCTGCTCCTGCTATAGGATGCACTCAAGTAACTGCCACATGGACAACGCAGGGAAGTCTGGCAGACCACGCTGCCAAGTCATTCAGACATGCATATGAAACACTGAGGTCCTACTTGCATTCTTAAGGGAATTTTAAAAATCCTACTGCTCTTTAGTCAGGATATTACAGTGGAAAAAAAATCTTGAAATATATCACAGGGCAACAACTTGTTCTTAATGCTATATTTGATCAGCATGACTCACACCTCAGCACTCAAATAGAAGAGGAGGATTGGTCAAGATGGACTCAAAATATATGAAGTTATTTAATCTGAACAGAAGTATTGACAGAAATAGTATCCACAAAATCAAAGAAATATTTAAAGTAACCAAAAGTAAGTAAAAACACTCTCCTCAACAGTAACATTTAATGATATTCAATTGCTAGATGATAAGTACTAACTTTACCACAGCTTCCTACTACACCTGAACAACACTTTTGAATAATAAAGGCAACAGAATCTGAAAACCGTGCATGAAAATGACATGCATGAAAAATATCTGAATGCCCATGCTTAACATTGATCTAGAGCTACAGAACAAGGACAAAATGCCAAATAATAAACTATTGCACCCTTGCAGTTTTTGCAGCCTTTGTATTAGTACATATTAGTGATTTGCCTAAACAAGCTTCATTTATAAATTCTTCTCTTCATGCGGATAGCCATATTCAAGATGAAAATATAAAACAAACTTTAAAGATTACTTTTTACTCTATGTAAAACACTAAAAAGTAAACTTTCACACCCACTGCTTTATCATTTGTCTGTAGTTTTTTCTTTGTCTGGCTTTAGCAGATTAAAAAAATAAATAAATAAAACACACCAAGAAAACAAAACCAAAACAAAACAAATATTTTGAATCTGATTTTCCATTTACTATGTAACATATCCGTAGAAAATAACCTTTCCTATACCACAGTAACTTGTTGCAAAGAGTTGACTAATGCAACAGGTTTACCAAGGAGAACCTGCCATACTGGAAAGTCTCTTCTGCACAACCAAGAAGAAACAGAGAGGTCCACAGGAGGGGTTCTCAGTGAAAACATACCTTTCCTCACAAACAAGGGGTGCTGCACTAGATAGCATCCCCTTCCCCCTCCACAGCGTCCTTAATAGGGAGATCCTAAGAGAGATGGCAAAGGTTGACCTCATATTCTAGAATAATTTTAAAGGACAGTTAAGTTGTCAGACTTTTACAGAAGATAGTACTTAAAACCCTAAGTGGGTCTCAAATGTCATTCAAACTCTGGAAGTAACAGTAGCATTTTTATCCTAGTCAAAATGGAAGCATTCTACAACAAAGTTTTCACTCAGTGTATTTCATTGTCCTTCCCCTCTCCAGTGTTGATTAAAATTAGTAGTGTGGCCAAGCCATGAAAGATGCCAAAGCACTCTGGGTCTCTGCAAGAAAGCTAGGCTGCCATGCCACCAAGTCCACCTCTCCTGTGGCATTCCCAGCACGAAATCAAACTGCAACCACACACAGTTATACAAAATGGTATCTTCTTTATACTAAAAACAGCACAGAGATTTCTAACATATTTTAACACAAACCGCTGTGGTAACGGCGTGGTCCCTTCCAAACACCTGTGTATTTCAAAGTTATGTAGCAAATAATGCTTCTTGGGTATAGAAATTATTATTATTATTCAATAGCTCCTTCTGAATTGGGAAATTATGCACCCAGAAAGTGAAAGAACACTCAGGCAAATTCCAAGTACTCTGAAGGATCTTTTAGTTCTTACGAAAAACTTCAGACGCACGCTCCTCCTTCAAACTGTACCCAGAAGTCAAGATACAGTTTCTGGTAACATTTTGCAAACAGAAGCTTGGGTTACAAACCATAGCAGAGCTCTAGTAAGTATTTTGGGGTTAAGTTTAAAGAAACCCACCAAACTATTTTTCCCTGTCAAAAAGCATTTGTGACAGTGTCCAAAAGCTAACGTTTTCTAGTGCAAATTAATGCTACCTGAAAAACTGTATCTACTTCAACTGGGGCAAAAGAAAAGCTAGCACCTGTGTGAATTTTCATCTACTTCCCGTAAAACAGCAGCATTTTGCTTAACAACACATCATCTTCCCTCCACATGCAAAACAAATGAGACAAAACACCGAAAACCTCCTTGCTGTGAACTTTCTATTTATGAAACTAAGGAGACTACTGAATTCATTCAAACCTAGTTCAGGTAGGAGGAACACACCATAGCACATGCTGCCTGAACAAGGCAGTCTTGTTAGTGTTAACTGTCTATATGCACACACACCACGCACTTACACCAGAGAAAACATGAGTTATTCAACTACTACACATGGCCTTCTAGGAAACAAGGGGTATTTCCTTATCTCTGCAGTTTTTCTTTGGCCCTTATTTGAACTTGACTTACTGGTTACATCCAACCAATATATATCCACACGGACTATAGTTAGCAATCCAATCCAATTAAAGATATTGGGGTCAACTTAAAGTCTCCTGCCACAAAAAAAAAAAAAACCCACAAAAAAAACCAGTCCTATAAGCAGAATCTTCTTAAGTAGTACACTTACTTTAAAAGTCAAAATAAACTTCCCTATCTCGTGTGCACACTTTCCATATTCCAGTACAAAACTGGCCTATGCAGAAATTGACAGAAACAACAGATTGTGCTCAAAATGTTACTTCTCAGAAGTTAAGATCTACTTATTTGCATGCTCCTTGCCTTGAGAAATGAAGTCCTCTGCACACAGCAGGGAACCATGTTTGCCTATTAGCAAAGTTTTAGCAAAACCTAAACAAACATCAGCAGAAGAGACCTGGTAGGTTTCTTCAGTGCCCAAAAAAAGTGGGCAGTGCAGGTAGCAGGTGTATTTTTTTCTTTTTTTTTCTTTTTGCAATGAAACTTAAACGGAGGCCAAGTGAATCAAGCCTGAGTCGTGTTTTCGTAAAAACCACGAGATGCAGATGTATGCAAGCAGCCACTCAACTAACAATAATAACACGAAAGAAAAAAAAAATAGAATAAAGGTCAAGAGAGATTCAATTGTTTATTCCTTTTCAGCTGGAAGAAAAAAAAGTTTGGGTTTTTTTTTCTTTTTTTACATGCACTCTTCAAACACCATGTCATGGGAGAACATGAAGGAAACAGCACAGGCTATTGCATGTGTCTTACAAAGGAAACTCAGACGAGCAGCTCATACAGAGCCACCAAGCAGCCCACGAGCCTGTTACCTCTCGTTACATCACGACCATTTGCATCTGAACTACAGTACACAACAGCGAGGTCCCAGAACTTTTAGTTCGGAGGCGCGGTACTGACCCGTCAAAAGAGCCCCGCACCACGTATTCGCACCGTTGCGGGACGTGTGCCTACACAGGCACCCCCGGGGCGCCCCTGTACACCTGGGGTGCCAGCAGACC
Organism: Zapornia atra; assembly: GCA_013400835.1. Taxonomy (NCBI): domain Eukaryota; kingdom Metazoa; phylum Chordata; class Aves; order Gruiformes; family Rallidae; genus Zapornia; species Zapornia atra. The sequence goes on along the minus strand of VZTU01014888.1, from coordinate 75,624 downwards.
CTGCCTCGGCCCACCGGAGCGCTCGGTGCTCCCCGCCCCGCTGCAGCATCCACCGGGATCCCCGCCCCCGCCCTCACGGCCGGGGAGGGCAGACCCCGCCGCAGGCCCGGCCCGGCCCCACCTCCGCGCAGGAACGCGGCCGGTACCCGCGGAGAGCGGGCTGCACATCAACTTTTGCATGCGGGCCGCGGCCTCCATGATGGCCGGGGAGGGAAGGAGG
>VZTU01014888.1:15752-74212 GCA_013400835.1 Zapornia atra | reverse complement strand
GGCAGGGGCGAGAGCCCAGCCGAGCGGCGCGGCGTGTCCCACCGGGCCGCGGGTGGGAGCGGGAGGATGGATGCGGGCAGCGGCGTCCGCCAGCATCGGGCGGTACGCCGCGTCGGGGTCTTTCCGCTGGGCTGAGGCCGGTGCCTGCCAGGCCGAAGGCAGCCCACCCACCCCCGCCTGCGGCCGGGGAGCAGCCGCCCTGGGGGGGGAGGTCCTGCGCCTGGGAGAGCGGGGAGCAGCGGTGACGGGGCTGCCTGCCCCTGCGGAACAGCCATCCGCTTGCCGCCGCCGCTGTCCCTCTTCCCGCTGCGGCTGGAGTTTGCAGCAGCACGTCTCCTTGCCAGACCCGTATATATATCCCGACTTTTATTTCCTTTGTTCTCCCACCCGTGCATTTACGCAGCCCCTTCGCGTGCCGTGGTACCCGGAGCGGTCCGCTGAGCCCCGCGCACTCCTCCGAGGATAAAACTTGCCACCATGCAGCAGGAAGCGTGATCCGTCGCTCGTTAGTGTGTTCGGTGGGCGCACCAGCCTCACGGCTGCTAAACTGTCTGCAGGCTTTGGGTTATCCCAACGGATCAGCGGGCATCCAGAGCGACCTTACGCCGCCGCGCACCGGCTCGTGACTCTGACATTTCCCGTTGCCACAAGCAAGACAGAAACGTAGCCGGTGCCCGCGGGGCAGCCGTGCTGCGGGTGCTGAGCGCGGCGCGCTGCTTGCTGGGCAGCGGTGCTCCCGGGGCTGCACGGGCTGGCAACGCCTGGCCTGAACCCCTGGCTGAAGCCAACCATCACCCTCCAACTCTTAATTAATTACAACGTGAGGGAGGTTCACGGGTACGGTGCCCTCGACCTGTCTGATGTACAGCTAAGTGGCTGCGTGTCTGTGTGTATGCGTGTACATGCATACACGAGTTTAATGCACCCCAGTGTGCTTTCCATCGTCCGGGGGTTTAAGGGATACATACAGGTTAATTTCCTGCATAGGTGCATCTATTGCATTCATAATTGACACTGATGTGTGTCAGAAACTGTTGCTGCAAAGGGAAAATGGGTATTTCCAGATGCTCGAAGTGAAATTATTTGCACTGTGTTTGTATCAGGAAAGTACATAATTTATTCTAAAGATGGACATGAAGATGCCTATCAAAATTATGTTTAAAAAATTAAGCAAACCAAAAAATGTATCTTTAGGGTGCACCCCGTTTTCTTTTTTAAGTTTTCCTTCCTTTCACATCCCACCTTCCTCTACATCCGTTTGAAACATCAGCCCTCCTTTTCCCTGTGCCACTACAGGGCTTCAGGGAGACTTTTTAGAGGATCTAAATAATCATATGAGCTGGCACAGGACTGGAAAGTTGCCTCCAGGGGCAGTGAATCCTTTCCCTGCTGTGGCAGGCAACCACACCAATAATCCCATTCATAAATCCGCTCAGTTTCCTCACAGAACTACGAAGTCTGTTTGCCACACAGTTCTTACTAGCAGGCTGCAGCCTGAGCTCTCCGTCCCTTAATTCTGAAGAAAAGCAAAATTTATTATGTATTTGATTAGCACATCTTTTAGAAAAAGAAGTTGAAAAGTACCTTGCCAAGCATTACTTCCTTTCCCAGAATTTACCGTTCGGTCTTCCTCTTTCTCAGAAACACTTAACTAAAGTGAGTAACTTACCAACTGTCAGTGTTTACGTAGAGTCATAGTATCAATTATTTAAGCGTGTTTATTCACTAATGTCTCCTATGATCGTTGTTGCTATGCTGGTCCTGAAGAAGTAAAGGTCTAAGGGACCTTTACTTACATTCTAAGTAAAGGTCCCTTACTTTACCCAACGGCTCAGAGAGTGCCTTCCCTTTGCCGCAGTTCCTATGAAGGACCTGAGGCAGCCCAAGATCTGCATGGGCAGTAGCTGACAGACTGGCAACCAACTCTTCAGATGCCAAATGTCGAGTGTGAAATCCAGGCCCACAGAAAGTCAGGGTATTTGATATCAGCCAGATCGGGAATTTATGCCGCATCCCTGCTACATCATCTTTATCCCTGCCACTAACAATCGCAACTTTCTCATTAGTGTATTTGCCCGGTTGACCATCTTAGTTTATTTCTCCTCATTTTCAAAAAGCCACCTACAAGATACTGCTTTGATGATGGCGGTAAGGTTGCTTACATTTATAAATAGATAATCGGTGTAAATCAGCCAGGAAAATCTGACATAAAAGCATGTTTGGTTACATGAAAAAGAAAAAAAAAAACCCAACATGCATTGTGGTAAAAATATTTTTATTAGAAAGAATAACATTTATCTACCAGAAAATACAGTTTTCTACATCTTTATTTTGTTACAAATTGCTGAAAAAGAAACGGTGGGCTGAAATCTGTCATACTGATCTGGAGACTAAACACGTAGTTTTTAGCAATACTAAAATTAGGATAATTTTATCTATACAATATGGACAACTATTCATGGACAAATTTTTTTATTTTTTTTTTCCCCTATGACTTTAAAATCAGATTCACCATCATCTTACTCCTTAGAAATCAAATATCGTTGCTCTGCTCGGAAATATGCAGTTACTACCTACTCCTAAGTTCTTCATGCAGCTCAGTCTTAAACATTGTCCTTGATACACCGAGTCTACCCTGTCACTTTTTGGATGGGCTATTAAAAGTGCTGTATAAATAAATGCTACAGTGCAACCCTTTTTGTTCTTTTTTCTTAAAGCATATGATCATTTCACTGCTCAGCATCTCTCTCCAAGACTTCAGAATGATTTCTTGTAAAGAGTTAATCACTGTAAATTGTGTAGAAATGACCCCTTGATTAATAACCAAATCGCAGCATACCTCTTTCAGAAATAACATGGCTGTGATGTACATACTGTGAACATAATGAGGTTGTAGGTTCTGCAGAAATGACATCATTTTCAGATTAATTACAATGTGACATGAATTTAATGAACATATTAACAACATATGCTAATGAAGAAAGTATTGCAACCCACGAGAGAAGAACAATAGGACTGCATGTAAATTCAGGAGAAAAGGGGAACGTCCGACGTTGCATGTTCCAAATACAGAATCATGAAACACACCGAATAAAACCCGTTCCTTGCCATCTATGCTGGCACCACCAAGAAGGCTGATAAACTTTTATATCCTCACTTGTAATCATGATTTCAACAGAAACCAAAGGGAAAACCTACACATAATCTCTATAAATTCTGTCCATTCTAAGGCAAAAAAGGATGTGCTTCTTGTTTCACTAAACATAAGAAATATCGCTACCAGAGTGACAGGGTCTATGACTACAGAGGTAGACATCCTGAAAATAGTTAAATAGGAGAGGAGAAGATTCTGCCTGCAGAACACAGGTTCTCTCTGTCTCTACAGATTACATCACCTTCAGTTTAATTTCATTCCTTGTTCCCCATGTCATCTGATAAGCTTGTTTCCATGTAAGAACTCACTTTAAAAAAAAAATAACTGAAGTGCAGCAATAACTGCTGAAGTGCAGCAATTAAAAAAAAATACAATGAAGAAAAAAGGACAGTAGGTTGAATGACAGTCTCTGGCTTTAAACTCCCTGTCACTGTCTGCCTTGTTATTCTTCGAAAAGCAGGCACAAATATCAGTAGAAACTGACTGACAGGAGAGCAACAAAATTTGTCCTACATAAAGTGATCCTTAAAATATATATTACACATTTTGTTATAGTGAAGATAGGTTGTTGCCTGCAAAAGTCATTGCTTAAGTATTACATATATGTATAGTTCTTCAAAAAGCTGAAACATGTCTAGCTGAAACATGTCTATTAGTGATCTTAAGTTCAGCTGCTATAAGGGGTGAACACGTTCAACTTGTGCTGAGCTGTGACTCTGGATTCCCTGCGTTGCTGCAGCACAGACACTTCAGGACTTTCACCACTGCCATCCAGATTGTAGTCGTCTCTCATGACAATTGGATTCCTTACAGCAAGAAAGGGCTCATTGTAAAGCTGCGGAATTCAGATAAGCCGTGTAGGAAAACCGTGGGCAAGGGATGTTGCAATCCACTGGACACTGGGAGGAAACAGAGTTTACTCGTGGTTGGTTGGATTTTACTGTGCTGCTTTTTTTTTTTTTGCTTTTTTTTTCTTTCTGTTGCATTCACTTCTAAATTACTTTATTGTCTTAATCTCTTTCTCCTTTGTCTTTCTGTTGATTTCTTTTTGACATTTCTGCCTCCAAGGCTACCTCAGAGGGCAATATCCCACTCCATGTCCCTGAGTATCTGTGATGTGTTCGGGTAAGAGGCATTACAGACCCAATCATGTTTTTTTAATATATACTTGAGGAAAAAAAACCCCAACAACCTGGACTCTAGGATGTGTTTCGCTAAACGCTCCCCCAGTTCCAGAAAGCTGCTTCCACACCAGCTGTCAGTAGCCAGCTGAGATGACCCGTGTTGCTGAGTGTCTTCTTCATATATTGTAAAAATTGTCCGGACACAGAAAGTTCTCCTTTCCACAGATGGTCACAGTTCATCTGCGCTTACAGAAGATAGTGAGATATACAGTCATTATTATTATTATTATTATTATTATTATTATTATTACAGACCTGCAGGGTGTAGGCTATCTGTGAATAAGCAGTAAAGCAAGATAGCAATAAAGGAATTATTATTCTGTCCACCTCTATTTTGCTGAACAGCACTATAATTATGCTGAACACAGTAGAGACTTCAGATAAAAGACTGTGTAAATATCAGTTGATAGCATTTATTTTACAGCATGTTATTATTGCTTTATTTTTTATCCTCCGAAGATCTAAAAAAGTGTTTTCCTTCCCCTTCTTTCCCGTACTCCCACGCACTGGAGCTTTACAAACAGAGGAAGGCACGTGCCCTACCCCAATGACCTTACTCTGCTTTGAAACCAGATATGACAGTAAGGATGACAAACAACGGGAGGGAAGGATGGGAAGAGGGCAGTAAGATTACACAGTTGCACTGTTTAGCTATATGCTTAACTTGATGTATAGGCCTTCAGCTGAACTTGGAAATTTTTCCACAGTGAGAAAATAGTTTCCATGGTGCACAGATTTATCTGAGGGAGGTCAATCTACTACAGAAGCAAGTTGAAAAAAAAATAAAATGCCAGCCTTTCTGCCTGAGCTTTTTTCTTCCTCTCTCTTCTACCCTATTTTAATTTTATCAACACAGATAAAATATGTCTTTGAATAAAATTCTGCAATTACCAGCATGCGGTGATTTCTCACACAGAACCTTATCTGTGTCCTGGTCTCACTCAATTGAAGTCAATGAGAAAATGCCAGTTGAGGATAGTTAGGAGGATCAAGTCTGTAATGCATGAGCAACATTGAGGACTATAAAGCTTAACAGAGAGAGGGACAGAATTTTAAATAAATGTCTTCTCTTTGGAGGTTTTGTGGCTAGGGATGTTTTCCCCATGTGGTCCTGAGAGGTTCACGGCTGCCCGAAGAGTTAGAAAGAAACAGCTGAGGAGAAAGCTGACTACCGATGGAGAGAGGGGAAGCCATCTATTCCAGGCTTAGTCTCGATCTTTGTCTTTATTTAGAATGTTCCTCTGCCTTTGGCAAAAAAAATGGGTTATCAATGGTACATTGGCACCTTACCCTTCAATCAGCTGATTTGTAGGTGTGATAGCCCTTCATCTTTTCAATCTGTAAGAGTGGCTGAAATACAAGGAAATTGTTTTATTGTCAACAACAAAAGTATTCCACTGGAAAAGTCTGTTGGCTGTTCTCATTGCCAAATGCTACCCTTGATCCATTACATGTCAGAAAGTACCTGTGTTTTCTGGAAACTAAGAGGTGACATGGAATCAAAGAATTAGCATGAAAGTTTAGAAAACGAAGACAGATTGGGGTTGCAATAACAAGGACCTCTTCAGATCTGGTAAGTATGTTCTTGTAAATAATAAAATATAACGAGGTACTAAAATATTAACGGAGCATTCATTAATAGTCTTCAGAACCGCAAGACAGGTTGCCTTGAAGACTTCAGTTACCTTACACTAGTTTGGCTGGTTTAGCCGGATCTAGATCTGCTTTGTGCAAGGCAAAGCTAACAACAGATAGTGCTGAATCTGTCCCTTCACGCATACCTATTGTACACGAGAATCTGGCATGAAATAAGAAGAATGGCTACAGTAAGCTTATTCTGCCAAATTTGTTAGCAATCTGTTTAGTAAAACTTCATGATAACAGAAGTCTGATAAATTATTGACCTCTCTATAACTTTATTTACCATGAGCTGAAGGGAAAAAAAAAAGTGTGCTTTAGCAAAGAATGGCAAGTTGTAACCAAGTGTAAGAGACAAAAGTATTCACCCATCCTCTCCTAATGCCAAGATTTGAACAGGGTGCTCCTGAGCAGATGGTTTAACAGACTAAGGCATTAGTTTGCTCATCCTCCATGCTTGCTAATTAATTCTTCAGTTTACTAGGATTTAAGATGATTGTTAAAAACAAGGCTTCTCTTAAAATAAACTTTAGGTAAATGTTATAAAATGGTGGCTAAGATTATAATGGCTGTAACAAGAACTTTCTCTATTTTCTAGAAAAGATTTATGTTATCTTAATGTCCTAAGTACTGCCCTTAACAAGTCTGTCTCTGAATCCTTGTTCTTATAAGAATTTGCTTTTGTTTTCCTAGCTAATTACTGCTCTGACTTCCTGTTGACACTCTTGGGTCAAGATTATGTCCTTAACTTCTGTGAGAATGGCATATACATAACCATGGAAAGGATTTAATCTTTTGTAATGAAATTGTCCCCTCCCCCTGAATTGTTTTAAGCCCATTATCATGCAAAATGTAAAAAGTCGAAATATCTCCTTTATTGTTTTTAAAGGCATTGTCATTCTAACCAGTTAGGATTTCATGTGGTAATTTGCTTCAGGTTAACATTAAAACAACGAATGCTCATTAAATATATTAAAATGCAGTATTGTAGCGTAGCTTGCTGCCTGTTAGGTTTAGACAGTGGGCTAATAATTCATTTTGGCATATATTTTTGAAGTCCCATCCGTTGTTGCTTACAAAGGGACAATCCATGCTGGTATTGGTGGGCTTCAAAAATCATGAGTGGTCTCCAATAATGTCTTTCCAGTCAGCCTAAAAGAAGTTCCTATTCCATGGCCTTGCTTAGCCACAGGAGGCACTGTGAAATCCTGCAATTGATTTTCACATCCTGTTTTGTTACATGGGTGTTTGTATGCCTGTTCTGATGTCTTCCTTCAGGTAGAGGTTCAGATTTACTTGTTTGGATTCAGAGTTTTATGTTATCTCTGTAACTGTTCCTTCTGTCAAAAATATTATTGGCTGTTTGTTATGTTAAAAACTCTTGGTAATTCCCCTTTCGGAACAACAGATAAGAATTCTTATTACTATTGTAAGGAATTAATAACTTGCCTCATCCTATAATCTATCCATCTTGTAAACCAAGAAAAAGCTATTATTACAGATGATTCAAGGGTGAACTTTTTAGTAAGCTGTCAGTATGTTGTCTTCATAGAACCAGCCTTCAGCTCCTTCCAAAAAGTAATTTTCTTATCCAAAATAACTGCGAGGAATTTTGAAATAGTTTTAATATATCCTTAACAGGGAATATATACACTGAGGGCATGGAGAACACAGCACATTCATTTACATGACATCTGGATTGAAATTAAAGTCACAAAACAAGTTGCTAAGGATGAGTTAATGCTAGTCAACTTGAAGTATTAATTTTAGTAATTTTAGATGCATGGGTTATTACCATATTAACTAAAGCAGTACTAGAAGACCATGTCCACCCAGTGCTCGGATTTTAAAAGCTGCTGAGAGATTTTAAAAACATTAAAAATTAATTAACTGAAATCTTACTTTGTAGTGAAAGATTACAGCCTGATCTCTTTAAGAAAAGAAGAATTAAGATTTTCTACCATGTACAATGTTTTTTCTGTGTAATAAATTATGGTAGGGTAATTAGAGTACTCTATGGACTTGTCTATAATTCAACATATAAAGGCCTTTTTTCTGGGTCATGGGAAAGATCTGGTGAATGAAAACTGAGAGCAGACAAACTCAAAATGGAAGTATAGCTTTAGCAGTGATGACTATTAAATTTTGGAACAATATTAAATTGGAACAATTTAAGCAATGTGTGCTAGATTCTCTGATACCTTAGATCACAATTAAAAATCCTTTTTCAGCTCACCTGAAATTATAGACTCAATTAAGAAACTAAGAAAACACTGGCATTTGCATTACTTTGGCAGTCCAGGTTGATGATCATAGCAATCTTTTCTCATCCTAAAACCTGAGCTTGTGAACAGCTGGGCTTTTTTTCCTTGGAAACCCAGTATAGTGATCTGCAGGCAAATATTGGTTGTTAAACATGGTCAGATATAAATCGAAATAAAGGATGTCCTTTTGAGTAGTGGAACTGAAAAAGCTTTTTATTCTTTATAGATAAATTCTTTCCAATTTCCTAACTCCATCTACTTTGCAGATACCTACAAATCTCAACTCTTCAAGAATACACTAAGTCCTTCCTTTGTGCCCAAGACCACTTTGATTACTCCAGTTAATGTTTCAGACTTTGCCATATAGAAAACCCTAACAGTAAAGAGCCTCTCCACTCAGTGGCCAGTTTTCATGGGAATCTGAGGAATTTACTCTGAGACTTTCTTTGATACTTGTTTGGAAAATGGGACATAGATGAAAAGATACTGGAAGAGAAAGGGCAGGCAGGGAGGCAATGGGCATAAAAGCAGACAGTGCAAGAATTTTCTTAATTACCAGGCTGAAAATCATCAGAGAAGTTGTCCTTACATGTCTATTTGATTAATCATAAATTTTAATGTAAGCATCAGGAGGCTGAGACTGTTCAGATAAATGTCATCTCTAGGTAATACCCTGTGCTTCTACCCTATGCTTTACACTAATACATGACAGTACTGGACTATTAAGTGCTATTTTACTCACAAACCAAATCTAGTCTTTTCTGAGTTGACCAAGGCAGTTTGCTTTATTGCATATAGCAATGCTACGGAACAATTTTGAGGTGAGGAAGAATAGAAGAAGGATATATTTAGAATTTTGAGAATATTTAGGGAGTAAAAGTCTGATTGCCAACCAATCTACAAACCTGAAATGCAATTGATATTTCTCTATTACATAGCATTTATTTCTGGAAGTCTTTTCACTTTCATCCCTTTTCAATCTGAAAAAAAAAATGTTGGCACAGCCTTAAGTTGAAATTCCAAATGAACATGAAACATTTAACTTCCTTCACTAGCCAACAGGGATGGCTATCAGTAGGCACTCCAGCTACAATATCTCCTTATGAATCATTAGTATGGAATTGTAATTATAGTAAATTAGGTTTTTTTAAACTTTTTAACACAAAAAAAGAAAGATATTGTGAGTTGAGAAAGTGCTTTGTACCATATTTTTCATCGGGGTTATCTATTTGACAGTGACTTTTTAATCATAGCTAATTATAAATGATTCATCAGAATGTTTAAGACCCTACAGAAATGTTTAAATAACCCATGGCTCTTACTGCATAGTAGTAGTTTAAAATACTACGTTCATCTTAAAACAGAAGAATAAATGTATTTAACACCGTTGTTCTCTTCTTGTAGCAAGTTATGAGCTGCCTTCCTTGAACCATCTATGAAACACACCACTGCTAATAGACCTCACATGGGCTGTATCTTCATAGAATTTGGTTCTTTCATCTTGTTTTCAGGTAATTAATTCCTTGCTATCCTTCATTTGTGTAAATTGATTCAACTGAAAGGAGCCTGCCACTCCCACAGCTGTTTATTTCATACTTTCCAGTTCTGATCAAAGCTAGAAAAACTTTCCATATCATACTAACTGCCTGGGCTTAGCTGTGTGTAGACTGTAGGTGAAAATGTGAATATTTTTGTCTACTGTTCCAGTCCTTGCAACAATTGGCAGGTTTATTTGTTTCGAAAGGGCTGTAATTGAGAATTACCATAATAACTCTTGAGCCTGGCTATAGGATTACAGATAATCATGGGAATAAGATGAAAATGGATTCCAGATCTCTACTCTTGATTAAAATTCCCAACTGCACATTTAGAAGTCTAAGTTATGACACTAGTTAGAAGGTGAATTCCCTAAGGGTTTATCAGTTGTTAATGGAGTCCTGTCCTGAATCACCTTCTAGAAGAACCTGCCTGTCTCCGTTTGCTTTGTAGGTAGTCTCAGCAGAATTGCCTTTTAATTCAGAAATGCAATTTGGGTGTCTAAAGTTACACAAGGTGAATATTGTCTTGCTTTTATTTGTCAGTTTCACAGCTATTTCTTCAATTTTTAAGGAATAATTTTATAATAGAGAATGCTGGTCTGGAATGAAAGATTATTTTTTTTAGTGCTGTGTTAATTGCCATCTTTATTTGGTTCTTTGATTATATTGCACCAAAATAAGTGTCTTTTTTCTCTTCCAGTGCAAAAAAAAAAAAAGTTGATTGTTAGAGAAGAGACCAATCCTGACAATAATTAATTGTCACTCTAGACTAGAAGTTATAAACCCCTTGTCCTTAAACCTTTTCAGCATTCCCCACTGTGTGCAAGATGATTCCTGAATTTTTCGTAAACATGTGGTCTGAAGAAATTGAATGGAAAGAAGTCAGAAAACTGGGAATGACTGTAAATACTATTTGTACAGACCCAGAAGACAGAAGGCAGTTTTTCTTAAGAAAAATTTGAACAAAATGGGCCTTTAGATGAGTTTGTGCAAACTATAAAGTTGATTTGAATATATTTTCAGCTAAGAAACAGAATGTGACAAAGATAATTTTTGAATCATAGAATCATTTTGGCTGGAAAAGGCTTTTAAGATCATCAATAGACAACACCAAGTTGTGCAGGACTGTTGATCTGCTTGAGGAGGAAGGCTTTACAGAGGGATCTGGACAGTCTGGATCAATGGGCCAAGGCAAACAATATGAGATTCATCGAGGCTCAGTGCTGGGTCCTGCACTTGAGTCACAACTCCATTCATGCAATGCTGCAGGCTTGGGGAAGAGCGGCTGGAAAGCTGACTGGTGGAAAAGGAGCTGGGAGGTATTGGTCAACAGCCAGCTGAATATGAACCAGCAGTGTGCCCAGGGGACCAAGGTCAACAGCATCCTGACTTGTATCAGAAATATTATGGCCAGGAGGACAAGGAAAGTGATTGTCACTCTGTACTTGGCAAATTCAATACTATAGGCTTTTACTCTTGGAGGGAGTAAGGAAACATATATTTGTGTTATTCCTCCATACCTAGCTACCAATTTTCACAATGTTTGTAGAAACTTAATACTTTTGAGATTTCTATATCCTTGCTACAGTTGACTGGAATTGGATAATGGATTCAAAAGGTATTAGAAAGAACTGGAAGATGACCAGACAACATCAACATAAAACAACTTCATAACCTTATGAAACCAGGCTAAAAGCTATGAAGTTTTGATGCCCTCAAGTTTAGAGGGCAGTCGAGCAGCAGAGCCCTTCAGAGTGCCAATTTACACTTGTAAGCACCATTGTCTTCTCTGCACCTGGCTTCTAAAACAGTAAATGAAGTGTAGACATAAGTTTCCCCATCTTCAGCACACAGGACCACATGGAACATCTGGTAACAATATTTTTAATTTCCTAGGAGTGGAGAAGAACAAGCTTTGTAAGTAACATTCTGTGCCTTTTTATCTTCTAGTGGAAATCTGTTTACTTTTATAAACAATGAAGTATATCATAACCTAAGAGTTTTCTCCAGAAAACAACAAAATAGTAGATGTAGCTGTTGCTGCTGGCACTAAAAAGGTACAGATGCAAATACCTGATCTTTGTCTTAACAATCTCAAATAATATTGACTTAAATCTTTACCTTGCAACCTAGGATAGTGAACTGCATCATTATCTAAGTATAATCTCTGAGCAGTATTTCTGAACCTTCAAACACTAAGTCCGAGTCTTAATTTAAGTCCCTTAACTGGGATAGGAGATTCATTGGGAAATCAAATTAATAAATCTGTGACAGGATTTCAACACCTCTCTGTGGTGATTTTGCAATTATTTTGGTCCATATCTCCCTTTCACAGTTAAGTGGCTAATGATCTTGCTGATTGCCAGTTTTCCTTTTCTAAATGTCCCCACAGCTATGGGAAAGTTGTCTCTGGCTGGAAAGGACCAATTAGGCAGTGGATTCATCTTCTGTCTTCAAGGTATGCTCCTGAAGCTACAGCAATCTTCAGAGAAGGATTATATTGTTTCATTTTGTTCACTTTTTTGAAGCCCCAGGTACTTTTCAAATCTCTGCACATTCATAAAACTACACTTTGGTATTTGTGGTACCAAATTCAGTAGTCCTTCATAAAGATCATCAACATATGCAATGGAGATCATGATCTGAGAAATATTCATAAGGACAGTAAATTTTTTTGGAACTGCTAAAATGAACAAGAATATTCTTAACATTCAGTTTCAAGCTCACACACTTCATTTAGGCATGCTTGCAAGAAGGCTTTGGTGCAGCATTTATTAGCATTTCAGTTTTAATTCTGTATTTAAGAAGCCATTCTTCAAATAGATCATATAAGTCTGAAAATCTTGTAATTCTTATGTTCTGTGTTTCCAATTATAATGAACGTTCTTTTAATTGCACTTTGGCCTGATTATGCTTACTCACATAATGAACTCTTGTGTCTTCCAGTCCAGAAATGTCTTTCCACTTTGTTAACTGCTCTTCTTGATGAAGTACCTAGAGAATTGCTTGTTGATTAAATTCATTCTTCCTTTATACAGTCTCTCGAATCAGGTGTCTAAAACAGTAATTAAATGAGAAAGAAGTTCTGAAGAAATATTTTTACTTTGTTTTTTTTTTCTCCTGTAAAATCATTCCTTTGGTGACAACCCTGTCCCTGATTTGTGATTCTAATGTACACATGTTATTTCTTAAACCATACTTCTGGTAAAAGGATCTTCATATTACTTTGTAATTTTAAGTATTTCCTGACATTTTAATGTTGACATACTGTATTGGCTTCGGTAGTCCTGATTTTCAGTGGTTCAAGAACTATGCCTTGCTGTTTGTATGTGATCTTAATATAATGTAGAAAACACAGTGAGAAGTGAATAAGGCATTCTAAATAAATTGCCTCTCAGGGGTTATGGTAAGGAGACTTTACTAATAAATTCTCCCTGAAATTTGAGGTAATGGAGTAGTACAAGTTTAATTTATACCATGTTATCCATTTTAATTAGGTTAGTGGATAAAAAAGAAATAAATTAAAGGTAGGTTAAAAAAAAAACCCTGCCATTTAGTTAGCCATGAAAAAAGGCATCAATTGGCCAGCAGAACAAGCTTTTCTGAGGAACTTGACTGTTCTTCCCAAGTTCTGATACAGAGAATGGCATCGAAGTGCAGACTGATAGCTCTTTCAACATTCACATTCAGTCCTCAGATTCTTCACTAAGGCTCCTTAGACCCTCCATTAAGGCCCCACAATTGTCAGTGAGTTTGATGCTTAGATGCATATTTTCACAATAAGACCACCATAACTTATAGGAAATCAACATTATATGTTGAGCAACTTGGTCTACTACCAGTCTAAATAAAGCTTGAAATGGTGTTCCACAGTATCATTTCCTCCAGCTCAGAACAGTTATATTAATGTGTTTGTAATCTCTGCTGTCCTGAACTTATGTCCTGAACTTTGGACAATAAATCTGAACAGAAAAAAACATTTACCACACTGACCTTTCATTTAAAAAATTACTACTAAAGGGGAATGAAAAATAAGTGCAATACCTCAATTTCCAGGCCAAATACTCATGACATTTCTTCTGTTGCATTTTTTTCTGAGTACAAGAGCCACCACCAAGTTTAAAAATGCTCAGAAACATAGGCAGTAAAAGAACAACAATGCTTATTAATAATGAATATACTACTAGCTCAGGGCTCAGCAAGAACTTTATAACATTCAGCCTGTCTGGCAAATCTCAGCAAGCTTGTTTTCCAGGAATTCAAGATCAATGAAAAATCCTTCGCAAATATTTTAAATAACAAGGACATTTTACATTTCTGGTGTTGCTTAGCTTCAATTTACTTGCCTTCTAATTTGTACTTTGTAGAATCTAAATACAGGTATGTACTTAAATCAATCTCCTTTTTTAAATAAGAATAATCCTATTCATTTTCATTTTAAACCTTAGCTTTTAAATAATTTTTTTCATCCATGGTTAATTAAAGATATCAATGTAAAGCATTAATACTTTTAATTAGTAATACTAGAATGCAAAGTCCAGGCCTGTGTTTCAGGACCTTGGAGAGCACCCATCATCCAACTCGCAGAAGATCCCTAAGGAGCAAAGTGATCATTTTAAAATGAGATTGCTAATAATCTCTGGAGTCTTGGAACATTTTGAGATCCATCTCTTGAAAGAAAACCTGTTAAATTACTTTGAGAATTTCATATACAACTTGGTCAAGTTGTAAGGACTCTGAAATAATTGTCTCTTAATGAGAATTTATTGGCACATCCCAGTTTGGTATGAAGACCACTGACTGTGACTTGGTCTGGTAGTGAAAGAAATATGGGACAAACCTCACAGCATAGACCTCACAGGAAGATCCTGTTTCAATAAAGAAAATAGATTCAGCAGAAATGAAGCAACAGTCCTGCCTATTGTGGACCTGGGCTAATTTGGCCTTCATTTCAGAAACAGCCAAGAAGATATCTGTATTTATACATGCACACTCTTTTACATCCATAGCAGTCTGCCTTTTAATTCTCATGCAACAACCACTTTTCTAAATGCACAACAGGAGGATTTTCAGAAAACGTTAACTGTCGCCTAGATGATCCTGTTTGTTTCCACTATTGTAAAACTTGTTTCAGATTGAGAATAGGCTGGCAGAGGGGGAAAGCAGCACCATTCACTCTATGGCAGAGAGGTAAAGCAGCTTGTTTTGATATTATCTATGTTGACTGAGGGATACTTCTGCTGTAGTCTCTAGGTGTCTACCATGTTTAATATTCATAATATTTTTGAGGTAGATGTGAAACCTGCAGAAGACCTCTACTTTTCTAGAGTGGCTGCATACTAGGAACACCTAAAATGACATAAGTGTCTACAATATCGGAATGTCATCCTTGAATGTGCCTGGCAAATAGATATTCTTTTTCAAAAACAAGAGAGGAAAAAAGCATTCGTACACAATCAGAAGTCTGTGTTACTTTGAAGATGCATCACTTACAATTCATTTAGGGCATGTAAACATTATGTGTTATAATAAGCTAAAGTCTTTATTTAAATCACTGCAGCTATAGTATATACCTAACGCATATCTCAGAATGAGTATCCTTCCTTCCTTCCTTCCTTTCTTCCTTCCTTCCTTCCTTCCTTTCTTCCTCCCTTCCTCCCTTCCTCTCTCCCTTTCTCCCTCTCTCCTTTTCTCCCTTTCTCCCTTTCTCCTTTTCTCCCTTACTCCCTTTCTCCCTTTCTTGGTAAGAAGAGGTTTAACTATATTGCCTTAAGTAATAAAACTCACCCCTGCATACAAATCCTTAGATATATTTTTTCCCCAGGACAGTGGTAAATATTGTCTTGTGGTTTGGTTAAGGACTTACATACCAAACTCATGGTCATGGGTAGACCAGAATCAGACAGCAAGCCAGGTTCAAACAGCTAAATCAGAAAGGCTGAGATCATACCAACTTCGAGAAGCAAACATCAGTAAAGACACATTAGGTCATGACATACTATAAACAAAGAGAAACCCTTCTTAACCCAAAGAAGGGCCAAGCAAGAAAGCTGAGTATCTGAAAGATGGGTCTGGATAGTCTAGAGCTGTGGGAGATCTTGCACAGAATAGAGATTGTGAGCAATATTTGCACCTCTTATATGAATTGGTGAACGAATTTTCAGGCATTTTTCTTGGGTGTTTGGAAACTATCCTCCGAGGACATGAGAAAGCATCCAAACGGTGGAGAAAGTGGGCTGGAAGACTTTCAGACTGAAAACTGGTATTTTTTAGCCATTTCTTTTCTGTTCAATTAATGGTTGCTATAACAAGCCAAGCAATCCTAATGTAGACAACTGCTATCTATGAGACAGTGTTTGTGTCTGTAAAGGCAGCAGCCAATAGCTGCCTGCTTGAAGGATGATTCAGTCCCAGGTGCTGAGGGGATGATTCATTCTCAGTTGGGCAATGACTCACTACAACTTTCTGCACGGGTTTGACTCCATCCCTTAAACATGTATACGTAGATGTTTGACATCACATATTGATACTACATGTAAGAAAATTCTTTGAAAGATAGCAAATGGGTATCAAATGTAAAAATTCCCAGGCAATTTTCCTTAACTTGAATAAAGAGAAGGGTGCTATGTAAAGAAATGGAACTGCAGAACTCTCGTGGAAGAATTGCTGAAAATGTGGGAAAAAAAGGGTAAATAAAGTTCTGCTTGCTTTCAACCAAACTTTAAGTATTTTCACAATTTCCATCTGAAATTAAAATTGCATAAAACTGAGCTTGGCATTGCAAACTGATGAAAGAATGTAAGTATAAGAGTACTGATGCTGGTCTTCACAAAGCATAAAACTCAAGTTAGGTACATCCCATGAAAAATAAATAAAAATATATTTGTTGGAGCCTGAAATTAATCTAACCTAGAAGGTTTAAGGGTCTTTTAATTCTCTGAAGCTAGAGTTTGTTCTTGTGTGATCATTTGTCAATTAAAGGTGTACTGAAAATAACAAGTAAAGATGTCTTTAAAAAGTCTGTGTCTATATGTTAATTATTGTTCTTCTGCCTCATTATCTATCAATCCAGAGTAACAAGATGGGTCTCTTACTCAGTAGCCACTGGTTTTAAATGTCACCCTTCCCATTTCCCTGCAACTCAAGAGAACGTAGTCAGAAGCAAGTAGATTTTGTTTCATGTTTCTGCTAGTGTTTAGATGTCAGTCTTTCCTTCATGAACCGTATAACATCTCCTGATGTTTCTCATTGCCTTTGTCCCATGTATTTCTTTTCTTCACATTTTATGTTAGTTCAATGTCTGCTAATTATTTTTACACATTATCTTTTACTGCATGCACATCTCTATCTATATGGAACCATGAAAAGTATTTATTAATACAAACAATTTCACAACTAGTATATACATTGTGTATTTCTATGTGTATGTGTATATTTAAAAATGCCCTTAAAATTTTACACAAAAATGAATCAGTATGTAAAGCAGGGTGTAAAGTAATGGGCTTACATATATAAGTATTTTATATATATATATTATANTATATATTAATATATTTGGGTTAGAAAGGAGTAGAACAGGGCAGCTGACATCTTCATAAAGTCCAACACTTACAGCTGTTAACAAAAATTAAGATATGTTTTATGATAGTCTTATGATAGAGATACAGCAGAAAACTGAGAAGGAACTGACTCAATATGAAATTCAGGTAAGGGGGAAACGTGGCATGCCTTTATAGTAAAAATGGAAAAACAACCCTTTAATTTTATTAACTACACTTTGTCTTTTGACTGGCATCCTTTATGTAACTAAATTTAAGTATAAACTCCTCTGTGAACATTTGTGAGTTTTAAAAGAATTTGATAACTCAGACTTCTGTTTAAAGTTCCTTTAAACTCATCTGCATGAATATCATGTTGGTGAAAACTCCTCTTTTTCACCTTTTTCATATGTCTGAAAAAATCAGACTTCCAATTCTTGGTATTATTCAAATAAAGCTCCTCCCTCCCAGATACTTGTTTACAGAAATATTAGTACTAAGAGTACCCTCCTTAATTCACAGACATATCTGTAAAATGCTGGTCTGTGGGTAGAGGCAAAGGCACCAACCTGCAAAGGATTACAGCTGCCATTCACTTCACCCCTGAGGTGGAGGTCGTCCCCTGGACACTCACCCTCCTGATCCTCAGAGACCCAGAGCCACAGTCTGACCCTCCTCCAGCTTTATCCAGCTTGTCCCATCACCTGGGGCTTGCCTGGAGGTCACTGGACCCTGGTTGATTTTGGTTATTATCTCCAGGCTTGCCCCTGACTTGCTGAATGGCTAAAGCAGGTTGGTGTGGGGTGCAGGGTCTCCCTGGGAGGCACCCTGGAGTGCTCCTCTCCCACCCAGCCTGAACCTCAGCTGGCCACCTTGCTCATCCTTCTCCCTTTGCCCTAAATGACCATACAGCTGTTATTTACTACCCTCTGAATCATATCAGACCATTCCTATCCAGATGTGTGCAAAACAGCTTTTAGAAATCAATTTGAATGCTCCCAATTTATCTAATACACCCAGGTGGCTTTCCTCTCAAATATCCACTCCTTCAGAGGAGGTGACTCAACCTAACAAGACTGAAGCAATAACAATAACACATCTCCAGAGCTTTCTCTAGCTTCTGTCAAGAGTGGGATCTGCCTTATTTACTCAGTGGCCCTGGCATAACTTTCAGAGTCACTCATGTCATGTGGTAGTTGGCATATGACCTAGAAAGGCCATGAACTATTTTTGGTGTCTTTTTCTTGCAGAATTCCTCATGTCAGAAATCCTGACTTTTTTCCCCCCACGTAATGACTTTTATATTGTGTTTCCAATGTAGAGTCCCAAGCCAGGACCAGTGAGTGAATAAATATGCACAAAGCTCAAAATATTGGTAGAATGAAGCAAGTTTCAGTCTGTTTTTATTTAGGGGACTTCCCCTTCTTCCATTTATGGTTCATTTGAATACTTAACCCCAAAGGTGTATTTCCACAAGGCACCCCACATTTCAAGGCAGCCCACCTAGCTATACATGGCTTGCAGCGCTTAGAAGTTTCTCTGTTTTACCTATGGCAGTTCTATGGCCTTGGGCAAAGTAGGAACTTTGACACCATCCTTGCCAGTATGATAAATACACCTGAAATATTCCTTCAAAATAACGTTACTGAGTTGTAAACAACTGTCATAAAAGCTAAGCAAAATGCATGCTGTCCTTGGATTAACAAAACATGTAAATGCTGAGGTACAGAATGTCTTTTAATTTGTTATTTGTTCCCTGTGATATTAACCCTCCTTCAAACTGAAAATCTAGAAAAGTCTTGTCAAATAAAGTAAAAGTTATGCCATGACAATAAAAATGCCTTCTAGCAGGTAAAAATTGGGATGCTAGTCACAGTCGGTGCAGTGTGTGAAGTGAATGAAGTTGGTACCTCTGCTCATATGTCAACTACACTTTCCCACGAGCTACAGAAGAAATCTTTACATCTTGGATATCTGTCATCTAGGAGGAGGTCTGCTCAGCACATGTTACCCAAATCCTATTCTGGGACTGCTCCAGTCTTGTGAGACCTGTGGCCATTGTCGTCTTTCATGTCTGCATTACAAATGCCCAGACAGTGGAGCCTGAGCTGCAACAGCAAGCATGCATTATAGCCAGGCAATCACCCTTGTCTGAAAACAGGAGTGCTCTTTTGGACAATACCTGGTCAATTCTAGGGACTTTTGGGGGCTAACTAACCATGGCATAAAATGCACAGACCCTCAAATACAGCCATAAGCATATTTAGCAATTTGATCTTCACTATCCCATCTCTGGTATGAATTGTCCCACTTGGAAGTCAAATAATTGCACACCTTAAATGCTGAGATGAGAAGGGCTTTTGTTACACTTTGATGATGTGTATTTTAAACACTGGGATTTTGTTGTTGTTGTTGTTGTTTATCTGAAGTAATTTTTTAATTTGTAGGGGAATTTGACTATTTCCATGTTTTTCACTATTCAATGCTATTCTACTGTTACTTTTAGTAACAGTATAGAGCAACAATATATATGTAGTGCTATAGCACTAAAGTAAACAATTATAAACAGAAATTTTTTAAAGTTAGAGGAAACAATAGTAATGAAATAAATGTCATAAAAGAAAGCTTGCTATGGGAAATCAATTATAAATATTCAAAGATTTATCTCATAAAAACATTTAGCAGGCTACCATATTTCTTCCCTTTTATATTGATCCTGTTTCCTTAGAAGTAAAAAAATAGATACTGTCTCTAAGCTAACTGTAAAGCATCAACATGGCATCCTGGGCTGGGTATGAGCTCTTTCTACACTCAACACAGGGGTTTAGAATGTGAAATTTAGGCTCTAAAAAATATCTGTGCAACTACAGTCTTCATGTGTCTGAGCCGAATTGCACAAAGTGAAGGAGAAGAATGTATTTCTGCAGGATTCTCATCAGGACAGAAATGGAAGAGTTCTGAAAGCTTGGCATAAATATCAAAAATCAATCAAAACTGAGGAAAACTGATCTATTGATGAGACACTGCACTGCTGCAGTTTGAACACAAGCAAACTGCATGAAAGTAGTTGACTTTAAAGCAAACAGATGTGGCTGACTACGAACTGCTGACTGAAAAGCTACCATTGCCCGTCATTGATTTTCTCTGGAGTGTCATACTTAAAAACAATTTTTTCTCATACTGTCTGCATGGGCTTCAAATCTCTTCAGGATTACATATTTTTTCCCACTGTCTTTAAAATATTCAGCTTTTTCTTATAAGAAACTTCTGAGTTCACAGATTTTTAAAAAGGGCTTGAGGGGGTGGGGGGAATTATCCTCATATAACATTAACTTACAAGCTTTTCAGCGGGAAGCCAAACTATTTAGTCATTCAGTTGATTGCATCCTTGTCAGCAGAAAAGCCCATCTCACCGTTCAGGATGACACTTCTCAAGGTGATGCTAATGGGAGCGACTTCCAGCCTGGTCTCGGAGGGGCCCCCTGCCACGGCCCCGCACGTGGAACACAGGTCCATTCATAACCTGCATGCGCAGCAGGACCTTGACGCTGAGGTACCCCTACTAAAAATTCACAAGAGTGATGTAAATCTGCATTCTGTGTTTCTGCTGTGCATGTGTGTGTATTTACACACTTGTGCAAAACCAGTCCTTTTATTGTCTTGGATATTTTCATTTCCTTTTTCTTTCCCATCCAATCCTCATTCCTATTTGTTTCCCACTGGTATTCTTCCTTCTTTCTTCTTTCTGAGATATTTTCTTGGGGTTTTTTTTCCCTTTGTAAGTTCAGTACCTACCACCTTTACAAAATATAGCCCTTAAGATCTTTTTTCCCTCTGCTGTTATGGAAGCACCACAAGACAAATTTTAGCAAGGTCACTGCAGTTCCTCTATACCCTACCTAATCTAGCTACTAACTCAGGAGGAAGGAGTTTTATCCATTCTTCTGAAATGCTTTGGGATCTATGAATGAAAAAATGCTATGTATGTCCCAAATAGTAACACCTTGTAATTTTTTTAAAATTCTTTATATATATATATATATATATTTCACCTATTCAATATTTGAAGTCAGCCTGCTTTCTGTCCCTGTCAGTGCTGATTTACAACCCATGCCAATTTGTGCTATTTTTTCCTCTAAGTGATAGCGGTGTCTGTCTGCTTACCTTTGGAAATGTGATGACTCTTTTGGCCTTGTTCAGATTATATACCACCTAATTCTAACAATTCATGGCTTTTCTCAAGGAATTGGATTCACGTGGGAGGATCCATTTGCCTGGGTAAGGCTTTTTGATTTATTTTGGATTGTGTGAATGCAAATACCCACACATGTATCTCCATCTGCAGATGTTTGCCCTAATCTGTCTACAGATGTGTGCCTTAATCTGGCTGCAGTTATTTGCTGATACTGATCTTGATGCAGACTGATACTTTGATTTCAGGGGCAAATTCTGTAATTCAGCACTGCCTATACATACATTTTACTCTGTGCTGGTACACTGGGGAGCAGGGGCTTTGCACAACACTACAATAGAAGACTGATTTTCTAGTTTGTACTGACAGCTACCTTTCTAGTCCTGGGGTTGTGGGTTTGTTTCTCATTATATCAGTCAAGAGATGCTTGACATCAGGCATCGACACAGCACTGTGAGCAGATATTCAAGTAGCAACTTACATTATCAATTTAAATTTCAAAAAGGCAACATGTTCCAGACTTTTTTTTGTTAATTTTCCTTTTTATATTATGTTGGGGCAAACCTGTTAAAACTATCTATTAATTGACTCAGATTTCAGTGAGTTCAGATGAGAGAAGTTGAAACAGATTCTCTAAGGTATTTACAGAAAATTGTCCCACTGACTTTTTTTTTACTATTATTCTCTATCTTCCTAACAGAAGATGTATACTGGAGTATGTTGGAGTGCAGATTTTCATGGAAGAGAGAGCCTCTCCAAGAGTTAAGCTCCAAAATAGACCTTTGAGAGTCTGGGCCTTTGCGCTGTATCTCCTTCATTAAACCCCTTATTGCTATGTGGAAAAGTTCAAGAGTTTACTGGGACTGAGGTAATCATTTTTGGCCGGGAATCCTTTGTGAAGACAGATGGCCATTGCTCATCATGCTAGTAAGAAGGCTAATACTTCTGGTCTTCAGCTGTTAATGTTAGTGTATTTGGAGTAATTCTAACTTCAGGTAGCAACTGTGTTTCTCCTGTCTTTTTATACCCTACAATTTATAATAATTTATAATAATGTACTTTATTTTGGAATAAAATGGTTTAGCATGTGAAAGGAATAAAGAAGGCACTACAAATCATCATTTATCAAGATGAAAAATTGAGAACACTATCTTTTCAATGAAACATGATACCAGCGAAACAATTTTTATAAGACTAGGGAGTTACCAGTAGATTTTAAATTATTTTTCTCAAGATATTTTCAAGGTTTTAAAAATATTTAATTTCTTGTTTATTACAGGTTATGTGTTAACACATCCATAAACAACCCATTGTTGTCTTTTATTTCCATCTTTTCATCAAAAGACAAAAGAAATTGCTGCTGCTTTAATTTGTGGAGCAACCTTTCAAATTTGTGCACAGTTGTTTGTAATTTTGACAAGCTCCAAAAACACTTCTGCACAAGTAGCTCGAGACAATAAGCCTCACTCTGTTCAATCTGTTCTTCAGCATTAACAAGAGGGGCTCAGCAAAGTGTAATAGTTTACATTGAGCCCAAGAAAAAGCAACATGCTTATTCTGGCTTCTAACGACAGCTCATGGAAACCATTTTAATATGCTAAAATGAAGTTTTAGGAAGAAAGGAAAATGAAGGATCTGTTAACAAGTGGAAACTTAGCGATGTCGTGAGACTGCCACAAGCCCACCAAGTGAAGTTCAGGCTTCACAATGTTCTTTTTAGTGCAGTCCTGCTCGTTTCTGCTTGTTATACACATAAGCAAACAGCTTGCCAAGTTATTTTGGGTATCGTCTGTGTTTTTCTGTTGCAGGTTGTGCAGAAGTGAAAGAAAATTACAAATGACTTTGTGCATGCTGGCTGCAGATTACTGGTGCTCACAAAGAGAGGATTATTACTTTAAGTGGAGAATGGGGGTTATTCTGTTGATAATGCACTACAGTAACCTCTGTTCATTCCTTTCATTCCTTTGAAGAAGCTCAAAATATGATCGCGCACCATCACAACCCCTGCCAGCGACATTGACTGTAGCAGCCACAGGCATCCCACACCTGCTGCCTGTTAAGCCTTTTGCTGAGCAGCAGCGTGGAGTGGCCCTTACAAGCAAAGGCTCAGACAATCCCTTTCCTGGCTCAACCCTCTCCTGGAAGTTCACCAAGTTTCTCTCCATTTTAGCCCTTAAGACGGTTCTGTCACTTGAGGCAGTGTCTTCAGCGTACTGATGTGCTGAGGGCTCTGTGATTTTTCTGCCTGTAGCACTCAGGCCAAAGTGGTAAATACTCACATTTTCCTTGATGAAGGGAAAGGAGATATTTCTCTGAAATTAAGTGAGACACTTTTAATTATGCAGGAAAACAGATATTTCTCTTACAGTGGATGGTCCTTATTTCAATCACTGGCATACCAAGTTACAGTGATCACATTTCTTTGATAAATTATTCTTTGACCTTACGAATAATAGATGTCTTGGTTCTGTAACTTGTCACCACCCTGAGTTCTATTTACAGCTCTTTTTGCTCACACAAAACTACCAGTGATTCATCCTGGGTGGCTCTTTTCCCTGTAGTATTTCTACTTATGTTCCTTGTAAAAACAAACGGAAACTGAATTTTAGACCTTGATAATCAAGCCCCTGTGAGTAGACATCATGTCCAACAGAAATGTAGTGGAGTGAATCTTCAGCAGACACAGGTCACTGCAACTCTGCTGATAACAACAGTGGCATTTTAAGGTGTTAAAGGTATGTTATAGCTGCAAAGTCAAATGATCACAGTTAAGAACTCTACTATTGCCCATGAAACTTTAATCTGTGGTGTGAATCACACTCAACTCTGCATACAAAATTGTTCATCTCATCGTTTTCTCCACAGACTCCAACCATGGAGTCTGATCATTGTCCTCTGCAATTCTCTGAGCAGCACAGAAAGTGGACAGAAGAGAGCCTAGTCTGCCTGCAAAAGTTCCTTCAAATCTGTATAGCACTGATAATAAGGGAAATGATAATAAGGGAAATGATCAATACTAAGACGAAGAAATTGCTGCACTTTCCAGAAACCTATTGTTTCCAAGGAAGTAATTGTGATTGTATTTTTCCTCTAGCGAAGCTATGCAAAGGCAGATTATATTTCTTTGGCATCTGCTATATTTCTAGCAAATTGATTCTGAACTTGGAGCTACTAAAAGAAGGGTTTGCATCATTACCCCTTCCTCTGCACCTGCACTACAATAGCATCTCCTGCTCCAGCCAAGGTGTCCCTTGCACCAGAGAAGCTTGCAGAAAATACATGTCGTTTTCACTGCAATAAGAGGTGTAGGAGCAGCATTTCAACAAAGTCAAATGATAAACCTGGTTTATAAATTCAAAATTATACCAGTGATCAGGTCTTTTAATGAAAGACCCTTGCAATTTCCTGTGGAGAACTGAAGATTTCTCTCCAAGTTCATGGATATAGTAAGTCTTATGAAATCTGATTTCTTATGCCTTCCCCCTTGACTCTTCTGTGTTCTCTTTAACTTCTTGTCAGATGAAAAGCTGTGAGTTCTCCTGGTCAAACTCTGAGCCTCTGCCAGAGTTTCTGCTGCATCCAAGCTTCTGCCAGAATTTCTCCATAACTGTCTTTCTTTGTCATAGAATCACAGACTAATTTGGGTTGGAAGGGACCTCAAAGATCATCAAGTTCCAACTCCCCTGCCATGGGCAGGGAAGCCCACCACTAGCCCAGGTTACCCAAAACCCCATCCAACCTGGCCTTGAACACTGTCAGGGAGGGGGCAGCCAGAGCTTCTCTGGGCAACTTGTTCCAGTGCCTCACCAACCTCACAGTCAAGAATTTCTTCCTCATATCTCAACCAAATCTCCCCTCTTTTAGTTTAAAGCCATTAGCCCTTGTCCTATCACTACACTACCTGATAAAGAGTCCCTTCCCAGCTTTTCTGTAGTCCCCTTCAGGTACTGGAAGGCTGCTAGAAGATCTTCCCCCAGAGCATTCTCATTTCCAGGCTGAACAAACCAAACTCTCTCAACCTGTCTTCACAGGAGAGGTGTTCCAGCCCTCTGATCATCAAACAATTTTGATTGTGTGATGATCAGAATGATGCAGAGTATGATCCAGTGGTCTCTACTGGGAGAAGAATAACAAATTATAGGATATCTCCTGTGTTAGAGAACAGTATAATTTATGTCCAGCTTCCCAAAGTACTGTGATTATTGGTAAATGACATCATTGTAATTTCATAGAAAGCACCTATGGCAAGCATCATTTCAAGGAAACTCCGATTGGTAATACCCAGGTGACACAGCCTGGCTTCCAAAAGCAGTCTCTGCAAATATTTTCTTTTACTTGCTGCTCATATTACAAGTTTTGTTGAAGCTGGTGCTTGCATATTATAATCCATTTTTAAAATAGTGGAAAATTGAAGAACAAAATGTAGTATTTTAAATATATATGACAAAAATAGAACAAGATTGATGTATGTCAGAAAACCTGGCATATTAACGATAGTCATAAATATGCACTTCTGACCCAATCTTTCTTTCATTTAGCAAAAAAATCATCCATATAGAATATGAGCAGTACATGTCCTGTGTACCATGACAACCCCACTGAGAAAGCTATCAAGGACTTTAAACTAGATTTGACTTTTACTGGTCTTCTGCACGGGGATAGCTTTCTTTGACAGTGCATAATTATGTAGCATTTCAGTGTTTCAGCCTTCAGAAATTTCTTTGGTGATGAACAGTTTTGATATCAGAATCTTTCTTGATCTTTCACGAGCTTTGTTATCACAACATTTAATTTGGGAGATAAAGTCTCTTCTCTAGATCTGTACGACAGCATGTATTTGAATGGATTAAGGAATTCAATAACTGTCTCTGGTTTTGCCCTTATTAGGCAATCCCACCTTTGATCCTCTGCTTAAATGGAGAAGACCCAATACTAGCACTGAATGTGTGCTTCTGCGTACCTTATCCTACTTACACTTAAGTGAAGAACATAACTCAAATTTGAAATCTGCACCCTTAGAGATGCCCATCCTTACAGTTAAAACACCTTAGAAGGAATGATTCAGATGTGGTTGTAAATTTGTGCTTTAAATGTTGAGAGGTGTTTCCTCTCACCACCACATTTGTTCTTCAGTTATTACCTTCTCTTGTGGTCTGACTTCACTGCATGTCTAAATAACGTCACTGCGCCAGTGGCAACAAGTCTAGAAATATTAAGAGTCACAATAGGATGGAAAATCCACTGTGCAAATAGTTTCTTTCTTCTCTGCTGACTGCATCCTGCAACTTACAGTAAGTGCTGCATTATCTGTTCATTTAAGCCCCAGCAAGCCAGTAACTAGTTGCTCACCATGAGTACAGGCCTAAGCATTTGGCCCTGCATAACTGGAAACTGAGCAGATAAATCAGTAGTATTAGTCCAGGAGCACTCTCACTGCAGAGGTATTTCCTCCCAAAGAAAAGATGCTTCGGCTTTCCACCCAGGCAGCTGGCCCATGACCTATGAGCAATGGTGAGGGGGAAGAGTCTTGGCCAAACACTGGAGCACCTACCAGGGCACCCCAACATGTATCAGATAGTAGGTTATGAAAGGCAGAATGCAAAGAGCAACGGAATTAAAGTTATGCAGGAGTTTCTAGTGATGACTCACTTAGCACCGACAGGCACTATTATGAACCAATGTGAGTGAAAAGGAACAGGGTGAAAACAAAAGCAGGCATTTTAACGTGTACTTCTGGCCGAGGATATGCCTTTTTAAATAATGGCCTTTGAGAAGAGCATCATCCAAACCACTTGTTCATTCTATTTCATACTTCAGTGAAGCTGTACTTCTGTTTTTACATGACTTGCTGAGATGATAAAATTGAAGAGTCAACGGTTCATCATTATGACTTTATCATAAAGTCAAACAGAAAGACAGACAACCAGTGAGGATGTGAGTACTTATTTTTACATGAAACAACTGTAGTGCTTTGCAAGGAAGAGGAATAATCAGGCAAGGCAGTTTAATAGCCTGGCAAAGGCAGTAAAAGCTTTCTCACCAATTTATTCAAGTACAAACTCAAACCTGTATCAGAAACTACCTGACTGCAAGCTTAATACACCTGTGATCATGCTCCACAGAGCTTTAAATAATAAAAACCTGCAGCTATTATGTTTCAAAGAGATACGTTGGTTTTATACTTACTGTTTTTTCATTTCAGTTTATAGTGGCTTCAAAAAATGAAAAGTATAGAAGAACAAATAAATGCATATGAATTTAAACAGACATTTAACGCCCATTAATTGTTATGCTTGTAAATTGAGTTACACTGGTGTTTAAAAGAAGCTTGAGTTTTAAAATAAATTGGATGTCCAAAGAGAGATGGTGCATCTTGAAAGTGACTGTCTTGCACAGCTTAGAAAAACCAAGCCCTAATAAGTATATTTTAAACGCAAATGAGCATTTTTTGAGTACTGAGAAAGATAAACGAAAATGGATTTCTCCGAGTTCTATATTTAACTTATAACTATCCACAATTAAAAGCTTTAAAACTGTTTTTAAAGCTCCTCCAAATTGCAAAAACCAAAATCTAAAATCACAGGATAGAGCCCCTGGAAAACATACTTTGAGGTGGTCACTGTCTGTAAGTAAACGTATATGTACGTGAACAGATGACATGCACAGATAAATACAACATGAAAGTGATAAAATAGAACATAAAAATTTAATTTAATTGTTTGATGTAGTTTAAACTGGAAGTCACAATGAGTGTAGGCTAAATGTGACAGAGACCCGCTCAAGACGCCTGGGACAGACGGGCTTAAGGCTCTGGTGGCTCATAAGCAAAGTTCATTGTGCGCAGTAGGCAATATATACATGCTGATAAACAAAAGCGTATATCTTCCGTGACAACATCAGATTGTCTTCTTTACTGCTGAAGCGTGTGTTCAGAACACGCGTGTGTTCGGAACACTCTTTACTGCTGAAGTGTGTGTTCTACGCTTAGTGTTCGTTCCTTGTATTCAAAGATGATTGAGAACTCCTGCTTGGCTAAGCTTAACGTCTTGTAATCTTTCTCCTCAGAAACCGCACGTTTACACAGGTGTGCCCAGCCCTTTGAGGTTGTGCACTCTCTTGTAACTGACCCTTTCAGGCCAGTTACGTAGCTCTGGTAACTGCGGTTTCCCTCATAAATGAACAAAAATCATATTGCTATATAGTTCCTAGTTCTTGAAATCTAAGACACCATATCTAAGAACGCTTTAAGTTTAAGGAGCCATGTGAAGACCATAGGGAGACTTTCACTCAGCTTATTTCTACTGGGGAAAATTTATTTTTATTGACATAGAAAAGAATGGCAAAACAAACATTATCAAATGAAATGCATCTAGTTTAAGCAACGGTAATGAAAAAACAATATTTCTAAATATTGGCAAATGCAGTGGAATTAAATGAATATTTAGAGGGAGTTTTCTGTTCCCCATGACATTGCATAAGACAGGGTAGGAAGGCAAATTTTTCAGTAGAAGTACTGAGCAGATGCTCAGTCTTCCACTGTCCTTTTTTTTCCCCCCAATTACAGATGGGCTACCAATAAAGTGAGAATCAAATAAACCTACTTAGTTTTAATCAGGTACTATCTTTCCTCATTAACCATGGTGTCCAACAAGTGCAGTTTTGAAGGATTTTATCATCATGAAAAAGTTTGGGCATAAATGTGCATTTTGAAGCATATAAGGAACTAGTGGAAGGTACAAGTTGGCTGTAGGATGAATGAGAGATCCTACCGGTACCTGTGAGTTTACCCTCTCAAAGAAGCAGGGCACTCGGCTAGGATTAATGATCCCTGAGCGGCCACATATGAAACACAAGCAACCCTGATGACCCATGGCCTGAAAGAGGGAGGACTCATTGCTCAAGGCTCCACTTCTTTCCAGTGACCTTCCAACAACACTTCTGTTCCGAAATCATTTCTATCTCTTGCAATTTTGTGTTTTAGCTATTTGACATAAAATGCCAAGTGCCGTGACTGAGATTTACTCATGCTTGCAAACAGTGCTTTTATTTGCATTGACTGAATCCCCTTGGGCAGCTCTTATTTTGTCTGTAACAGGACAAAATAGAGTCATAAATATTCATGCTGGTGAAAGGTATACCAAGTGGGAAAGAGTAGTGCCTGATACCCCAAACAGCCCCATCCGCATTGGTGGTATCGTCTCTTGGGTTAAAAAGAGAATTCCATTTTTTGCCACTTGGTTCCTGCCTAACAAGACTGCCAACAGGAGCGTGCCAGTGATGGTGATTAGCTTTAGCATGTGGACTCTTGTCCAATGGAAATGCCGTGAAATCACCAGCACGTTTTACATAAGCCACTGAACAGTCATCAGCAAGTAGGAAAAGGATGCTGCGACATGATCAGTAAATAAGTAGGTGAAATTCTGTCTTGTCTGTAGAGATGTTGGAAGTGAAATCTGCTGCACAGCTTGCGGGTTTATATGAACAGTTTGCTAATTAGAGTTGTATAAAATGACAATTTTTCAAGAAAATTTCCACCCTTCATAGCAGCCCAGTGTGAAATCTGATATTTTTTTTTAAACCCAACAAATGAGCTATTCTCATATCTTTAAAAAAGTTTCTACAGGCAATCCAGTACCACTGCTCAATGCTGCAAATTTTTCAGTACCACCTAAACGGTTTTTTGCTGCATAGATATTTGCTAGTTTTTGGCACCCTTCAGCTGCTTTCCTCCTCTCTCCCCTGCCTATTTCTGTTGCCCACCAGAATAATGAAAAAAGTGTCAGGAGAGCTCACACAAACTCAGTGTCATTTTTTAAGCTGCAAGTAATGACATTCATTAAATTAATGCAATAAAAAACCTAAAAATACTGACGTGGGTTCAGTCTTTGTGAAAGCCTGGGTGTTTTCTGCTGCAAGGAAAATAATCCTTTCTAGACATATCCCTTGGGCTGTTCATGTGCAGAGTTTGCTGTGGAAATTCCTTTTTTGGGGAATTCTTCTGGAGGATTTTAAAGCAGATGCTTCCGTCTTTGTTACCAGCACCCAGATGAAACCATAAAGGTGCAAAAAAGCTGAGAAAGAACAGTCTCCTGTAAAATTCTTCAACGGAGTCTCAGTTCCAATTACAGCCCTTTTCCATCACTCTGCTGAGTTCTGCTAGCAGAGAATTTCCTCTGTGGGGGCAGCCAGAGTAGGAGAGTCTCTTGCTGAAGCATCCCTCTCCATAAGGAGAGCTGCCAAGGGTGGATGTGGGATGAGGACCGTTTTTGACCTTTGGCCAGTCCCAAGATCAGGCCAGCCAGAGAAGCTAATTGGGATGAAGCACACTGCTTTTGCCCAGCGTGCAAACCCTCCCACTAAGTCAGTCTGGATAGTGCCTCTGTTGAAAGAATGGAAAATAAAATATTTTTAAGTCTCCATACTTTAAATTCTTTTGTTTATTTATAAAATCCTATTAAAAAAATAGAGAAGAAAGATATCCTGGAAGTGATTTATGCCCAATGAGCTCAAAGAGTAGGACTTTAATGGGAACTGGACTGTGCTGCCTACAAACACGACAGTAAAGAGACAATCATCTGGGGGAGTGTGAATGTGTGCACATCCATGTTAGTGTTATTGGTAGCGGTGGCAAAGAGCAAAGGGAGTATTTTTAAATAGCTGGTGCTCCGCAACGCCAGGTTTCAGCACATAGCCCTCTCAGCCACTTTCTCTTCCCTTTTCAAGCAGACAAGCTCAACTCAGGCTATACTGGGAACTGCTCGCTATTCCCACTCTTGGTTTGTTTGGTTTTTTAAATAAAAATAAGTGACCCACTAGCTAGGTGGCAAACAGAGCGACTAAAGGGTCAGCTGTGTTTTTTGGGACAAGCAGGGGGAGGTCCACGTAGTTCAAGAAGACTTGAAAGGGGAGGAAGGAAAGACCTTTAGGGAAAAAGGGAATACATCTCTTCAGGACACAACTGAAAGCTGTTAATATTCCTGGGACTCTGCCACAATACCTCCTCTGGAAGGAAAGGCTGGTTGTGCATCTCTCTGTCCTCCAAAACTTTCCCTGATTTTTAAAAGTGAAATAAGAAAAGAATCCCTATGTGACACATCACCAAGGGCAGCCTGAAACAATGCGGGGGTGACGAGTCCTTCTCCACTGCCCTTCCCTTAGGAAACAGGTCCCAGGCTATCAGCAAAGATGCCTGAGACACCCATTGGGACAGCACTGCTGGCAGGAACTACCTGCACTGTTGAGGCCAACCATAGGAAGCAGTAAGGAGATAACCAGCTCCAAAAGATCCTACTTGTCCTTCCACCACAGAGCCGTGGTCAGCAAACACAGTCCAGTGCCCTACAACAATTCCAGGACCTGCAGCAAACACTGAAAAGCCAGCAGAAGGTTGACGGAGACAGGGAGAGAACCCATTCCTTCCTCCTGGGCCATGGGCAAATCTCCAGCATGGCTGCAGGAAGCAGAGAGCAGGACGGAAAGAAGCAAAAATTACCACAAAGGTCCCAGACAACTTGTCTTAGAGTAAAAAAGTTCCTTTTTATGCCCAGGACAAAATCTTTTCAGCTCAGCTGCTAAGAAAGACAGCCTCAGAAATGTTTTCCAAGGACTCCTCCAGAAGCCCTGCTAGGGAGGCAGGGATAGGATGAAGCCCTTGCATTGCTTCCCATGAGTGAGGTAGTGGGGTAGCCCGTTCAGGTGACTGTGGAACAGAAAAAGTATTGTGTGATTGCTGCTATCAGATGGTGCTTTGCAGCAGAGTGAGGACCTGAGACCTCTGTTATATACACCATAAAGATAAATAGTTCCCATCTCAAGGCATTTGCTGTATGGGTAAAGACAGTGCCTGGCAGGTGGCTGCTGACCAGGATGGCTGAGCTCACAGAGCATCAGGACAGGGTGTCCTCCAGTTGCACGGTTTGGAAATCCAAGGAATTTCTAAAGTAATGAATCACAGGCTTCATCTGTAGTTGTGCCTGAGAAGATGCAGGAGTTATTTCCTAATAAATCAGTCCCTCTCGTTGGCTGCCAATTCAGTTACCCAAACGAGACACATAAGAATTTTCTTTCATATTTTGCCTCTGGTTTCTCCCTATTTCTTAACCCCACTGACGAAACGGACAAGCAGGTCAGACATGACTGCACTTTGGAACCTGTGTGCGCAGCAACCTCCCAGAGCTCAAGGAGCTTTCAAGATGAAATTTGTCATGACAGCTGCAGGACAGGGCTGGAGTGGTCTGCGGTGTCACTGGGATTCTCTCCCTCACAGGAGCATGCGTTCCCAATGCAGTGTGGGAGAGATCTCTGGCATGCACATCTCTAGGGTGCTGGTAGACCCCAGCCTCCTTCTGTGCCTACTGCCTTCCTCACCGTTCAATGCCTTTTCTCCCTGCCTCAGTCCCCTTTCCTAAATTAACTGCCTTGCTATTTTTTAATCTGTACCTTCCTTTGATGAGGAGCTGTCAGCTCATTTCAATAGCTCGAAGCGGCAGACTGAGTTTGTGCAGACCCGTTTTCTGGCTCTCCCCATGGCAGAGTTGTGTCTCTTTGGTGCCACACTGCTGTCTGCGTTGGGAATGAGTATTTCTGCCATGGTGTGGGCATGGATGGGACCATGGGTGACACCTCCAGCCCTGCGGGTCCCAGATGCCGGGATGCTGCATATGGCTTCCAAGCTGTCAAGCTCACTCACACCTATGTGGGGTTACTGGTGCTGACGGCACATGGTTCCTTCCATGCACCAACCTGCAGGTTGGACCATGGTGCCAAGAGCTCACATCAGAACCGCTGGATCAGCGCTGGAACCCATAGGGATCAGATCTGGACTTGTCACTCATGCTGAATGAACACCCAGGCAGTCATGATCACCTGCAGACCTTGTGCCAGCATGGTTCACCATCCACATCCTACTTGTGTTTTATCATGAAAGTTATTTTGAGAGGCATTAGACAGGGACATAAAACCTAGGCTTGTTCTCTTATGCAGGAATGAACTTTGAGATACTTGACAGTAGTAAATTTTTACTTTCCTTGCTGATTCATAGTGCCAAATCCCAGAGGACATGATGCACCCGGAAATTCCATCACCTTCAATGGACATAGTGTGATGTTTCGGGATGCGGACAAGGACACAAACTGGGACAGTCCTGTGAGTAAGTGATGAATCCAAATAAATACTGACTCACAGATCTGGCTTTCGGATATTATGTCATTAGTGAAGAGCTGAAAAGGCAGACCACATGTCACCCAAATCAATACAGGTTAACCTTGCCAATAGAAAAGCTATCAAGACTAGGTGCAGCCATAGGGTGGTTGTGGAGGGCTCCCTCTCTGATGAGCAGGATGACCGTGGAGGGGACGGATCTTTAGCACAGCTCTGGTCAACAAAACCATGGTCAGTACAGGCCCGGACGTTTATTTTCCTCTGTCTCTTGCAGTTTAATGCACTCGGTGCAACTAAACTGACATCAGATGGGCTTCTCCTGATCTGCAGTGGTGGAATAAGGAATCAGGACCAGGGCTTTCTCAATTGGTATATTGATGTGTGGGCAATTTTTACTGTAACCATGGGGATTATTTACAGCCTGGATACCATGACCCTTGTCTTTTTCTGTTCATTTCTCTTTAGCTACATCCTCTACAGGAAAAAAAAAATAATAATCTTGTCATTAAGATAGAACTTGTATCATCATGCACGATTTAGGAAGATCAAAATAATTTTGACCGAATGAGAGATGACAAGCAAAGTTCTGTTTATGGCGAGATAGATGTAAAGCAGTTGTAGTGGTGATTTAGAATTGATTCGATCTAAGTGCATCTCAAAAAATTGTGAAATAGAATCTACCAGCTAAAACTAATGAGCACAAAACTACATTGATTTGGCCCAGGGTGGACAAATAGAACATCTGGCATATTTGGCACCGATGACACAGCTGGCATTGTTGGACCCGTTTCTGCAGAAGGTACAGATGCAGAAATGGGAGAATTGGTACAAACAGTGCAGATGGAACAGTTGGAACAGATGACAGTGGGCAGAGCTGGCGATGCTGGCACAGGTGTCATAACCTCAACAGCTGGCACAAGTTGTGACAATCCTGGGATTTCTTAGTGCAAGGCACATGTTCATTTTGGCTTTGGCTGCAGAGAGATAAGAGCATTTTATAATTAGTAAATGTGCCATTTAAAAAAGAACTTTTTTTCCCATCCTTAAGGACATCCACCTCCAACTGTTACAGCCTGGAATGTGGAGCATTTCTGCAAATTACAATTTCCCAGAGAAAGCCACAATTGATAAATACAGATTTAATATAAGGTAATTAGACATTTTTATTCTCATATAGATAATAATCATGAATAGGATTTCTTCGTAAGAGATTTGTTAAAAAACATGGTCAGATCTGTAGCTTGATCATGGAGATTAAAACAAGCTTTGTCTTAAAGCCAAGGCTTGTTTACCACCAAATTGGTGGGCTATATTTTCCAAAAGTGCAATGCTTCACAATAAAATGGAGTTTGATCAGAGCCACCAGGAAGAGGAGAGTACTGGGTGGGCACTGCAGAAATGGTTAACTCTTTGGCTGAAAAATGAACCATACTTAGAGCAAGAATGGAAAAAACGGAGAAGCCACGATATTGCATTTTCTTCAGCAATGTGCCTTTGTTATCCATTATTGAAAATACCCCCAGTCAGAATCTGATTTTCATCTGAGAAAGCAAATACCTTGCTCTCCCTCAAGCCCCTACTCCGCGAGTAGCTGTAATAAGGCAGAATCCTTTGATTCCCTTGAAAAGATAAGCAATGAGATGAAGTTGCTTGCCAGGATTTAAAACAGAAATTAATTCCTTCTTTTATTTGGGCTGTTAAATGCTGTGGAGAGCAGCCAGGAAGTAAATTTTGCCGAACTCTGGGGCCTGATCCTGTGAAACCTCATTCACACTGTCTTCAATAGCAGTGCAAGCCTGCAATGGAAGGGCTTGCAGGATTCGGCTTCCCTTTTCAGAAGACTTACACCCTGCAGAGAGCTTACTTGTTGGATATATTTCTGAATGCACCTTTTATCATGCTGCTTGCACAAAACCAGTTTTCACCAACCTGATTCTGCTGCACAAAGAGACTGTCGGTTGGTATTTTTAGTAAAGTGAATTCACAGGAAAGAGGATTAAAAAAAAAAAAAAAAGGACAAGACCCAGGACAAACTAATAAAAATACTGAATGGAAAAATATTTAACAGCTTGAAAGCCTCAAATGAATACGTACTGCTGCTGCTGGAGAGGTTTTCAGTACTCAGCCATTTTAAGCAATTCTTTGTCCTCTGTTTAGTCATGTGCTCCCCTACCTTGCACTGTACAGTGCAAAACCACTAGTTAGTCACTCGCACTTTATTTCAAGCAATAACTACAATTTAAACCCTCATAAAACAAAAAGGTAATAGTTTGGAGTAGAGGAAGTTGAAGCTATGCTGCTCAGCCACAGTCCCAGCTATTCCAAAAGGAGCAGTGACATTCAAAGCCCAATCCGTAAATGTCCGTAAAATCGTGAGTCAGTCCTTTGTACTGACGTAACTGCAGTAACTTTTGGGTTCCAGGTTGCCCAGCTGATAAGCCAACCCTGGCAATTTAAAACAGGTCTGTGTCCTTCAAGCCAAGTTCAGGTAACAGCTATAGCTCTCCTCGCTCTCAGGAAGCGGGCACGTAGCTGGAGCAGGAGTACCTTACAGCCGGTCACACAGCCATCCCTCTGTAGCTGTCAGCCACCCCTCACTACCTGCACACATGGACAGTGGATCCACAGCAGGAGCCAACCTGAACCGTCGCACAAGGGCAGGGAGATGAGGACTTCCCCTGGGCTGCCACCTTTCCGTTCGCTGGACTTGTTAAGAAAAAATAAACATGTGGTTTCTAGTGTTTTGTGAGTGCTTTGCTCTCTGCCTTTTATTTAATAGCTGTCTGCACACCCAGCGCTTCATAACCCACGGATGTCTCATGAAAACATTCCTCTCTTGCTTCTGGCCGCAGCTTTTATGACGTGCTTTAATCCCCCCTTCAAACAGTTGCTGCACATGCTGGCTTGATGCTGTCCCCAGAGAGCTACCTCCAGGCTGTGATATTCCAGCTGGGGTGGCAACTGGGGGGTGGCAGCTAATCCCCACTCATACACAGACATGACCCTAAGAAAATACCTATTGACACTGGGGT
Source organism: Zapornia atra (assembly GCA_013400835.1). Lineage (NCBI taxonomy): Eukaryota > Metazoa > Chordata > Aves > Gruiformes > Rallidae > Zapornia > Zapornia atra. The sequence continues at coordinate 37,513 of VZTU01014888.1, read as the reverse complement.
GAGCTTCCTTCTCCCAGTCTGTCCTACAGGAAAATGTGGCCATTTGTTCATGGAAAAATGGTACTGATGGATGTCTTTTTTTCCCTCTGCTTTATATGTCCCCCCACAACACAATGACCTTTATTGTTGTATTAGGTGTTGCATTTTCATTTAGCCTTCCCAATTTTCTGACTTCAGTCTACCATGTCCTAGTGACACCAAAGCCTACTCGTAAAATTAATTCCTATGCGCCGTTTATATTCCACTTAAACCAAAAGCTCACGGGGGGTTTAATTACTCTTTGACTGCTACTACCTCTCTGTGCATAGACCATATTTCATCCATCCCCCCAGAAAGGAAGCCTTTTAATAATTCTCAAGATGCTGCTCAGTCATCACAGCTCAACATTTTCTCTTATCTCAACCTCCTCTTACTGAGAATCAGTTCCCCAGCAGATATGAATCATTACATCTTCTCCAAAGTCAACACAACTCTGATGATTGCCTTATTGAGGATCTGGCCCTGTATATTATGGAGGTAACATCTCCATGAAATTGATTTTGGAAGCAGAAGTGCAATTTTTCTAATATGATTAAAGCACACGCTGTTGCAACAGCAGGTACAGGTTGGACACTGAGTTAGTAAATAATGAATAATGGCCCTTTGTACACTCAGGAACCTCGTTTTCCCAGTCCACATGCTGTCCAATATGCATGGCATGGTCTCCTGGTGCCAGGTAAATCTGGTTGTCTGGGTGCTGTCATGAATCCTGGTTTAGGATCAAGAAGCCTGCTCCACCACAGACTTCTTGTGTAACCTGGAGCAAGCCTTTCATCTCCCTGTTACTGTTGGTATGTGAACATGGGAAAATTTCCAATTTCTGGATCAAGCTAGGAACCCCAACCCACTGGGGCAGGACACCCCAGTCGTCCTCTTTCCTTTGCTCCTCTTCTGCAAAAGAGAAGCCCAGGTGTAGCAGATGCAAGGAGCCATGGTGTGAGGTGGCCTCAACAGGCAATTTCCAATTCCAAGTTCCAATTTCCAAAAGCCCCATATAGATCTTATTAAACTGTTGAAACACCCCTCTGACCCCACCAGGTAACAGTGTCATCTTACTACTTTTCTCTCTTCCTCTTACATTCACTCCATGGAGTCTAACACCTAGAATAAAAGCAGTGTGTTCATTCACTGCTTGTGAAGAGCCCCAAGACTTAGAATCACTGCAGTCACAGTAAGCATTAGCGGTCACCAACTAAACCTTTGTGGACAGAGTGGCAGTAGTTTTTGCTGTAAGTCCATACCTTACCTTGAATTGATTCCTATATTGATGGAGTTAATCCAACCTTCTAAATGACTTTTTAACCTGATTTCTGTTCATTGAAATTATGAGCACTCTTTCATCTAGCAGCATAATGTCTTTGCTATATCAGAAAATCATCTAGTTTTTTCCCCAGTGTTTTATGTAGATCTTAAATTCAAATCTGGACAAGGCTGTTGCAGGCTCTGATCCAAACTTCAATTAGGTCAATGGAAGTCTCTCCTTGGGCTCTGAATCAGAGTACTTTCAAGATTACCCGCTCCCCAAATCATTTCCCGGGGATTGGTCCAGGTGTTTAGGCTGCACACTGGCGATCTTCTTGGGGCCCTGGAGAGAGGAAAGTGCCTCACTTCTCTTAGCCCAGCATTAATCCAGAGTATTTGTAACCAGTGGCATCTCTGGCTTCCTCTCTGAACAGTTTATGGAGTTAAATAATGAGGAATTAACAGTCTGTGGCCTAAAACACCACTCTCCTGTTCCACAGGGCAGGTGTGCAGCAAATTCCCAAATTCTGGAGGTGCCTTGTCAACTGTTCTCATTGCAGGTTTCAAATGGGAGTAAGAGAGGAAGACCTGCCTCTCTTTCCTTGTCTTGGGTAATCAGTTAGTTCTATTAGCAGAGCATGTGAACATGTGAATAACCTCCAGCAGCAAGTTGCACAGTTAGTACTACGCAAATGGTCAGGAATTAAAAGCTGGTGCCTTTACACCATGAAAATTTAACTCCATAAATCGTCTCAAAGATTTCAGTAGTGCTGTTTGCTGAGCAAAGTACTGTTCTTCTGCATGCTATCAGGATATGGCCCTAAGTGCTTTCTTGGACGAGGGCCCAATACCTGTACATTCGCCTTGGAAGATAAAATAAGTAATGATCTATAGGGCTGGGTGAGAGTCATCTCATTACATCGTCTGCTTTTTCTTGGCTACTGCAGGTTTTTTGATGTGGCTGTGGCTGAGGGAGGACAAATGTCTCTGCAGGTTCTGTCTTTGGGATTTGCCAGGCTTTGTACACTCAAAAACTGTTCGGTATCTTTTCCAGCCTAGACTGGAGCTTGCTTTCTGACACAAATACAATATTTCAGTATTGTTCTATCCATGTACCCAGAAGAACCACACATCCTGGCTCTTCAGAGGTCTAATTCTGTTTCACAGTAGCTGTAATTCGGGAAACACAGCCTCATTTTTGTCTCAGCGTTGGGTCTTCTCTGTCATCTTAAGCCTATGTGACCAGCCTCCACTTTAATTCCTCATTGAATCCCACATTCATTCCACAGCCTCTCCTCATTGAATCCCGTAGAGGAACATTCTCCAATGAGGAAATGTACTCACTGTTATGAATGGCAGTGCAGAACACGATAAAAATCTGATGATGCTTGTTTTGTCTCACTGGGATATTCTTTTTCTTCACTTTCTGGTACCCAGCACACCAGGATCTTGGATGAAACACAGTTTATTAAGATTTCTGGCACTGATGTTGCTGAATTATGTTTAATTCAGGTCCACAGCCACAAACCCCCGGTGCTGAAGGGCTACACATCAGGCTTTGCTGCCTTCCAGCAGGTTTTCTATATTCTTTGGTCTTTCCATCCACAAAATCCGCTTAAAAGCAGCTGATGTTCAGATTGTGTGTAAATTATTAGAATAATCTCTTTGGGCTACTCATCTTCAGCATTTTGGTAGCCATTCCTACTGTCAAGTTGCTTCTCAGTTGTGTTTTCAGGTGTTCATACATTTTTAATCAATTTGAGCCTGAAGTGGTGTCCTGCCCACACTTGTGCAATGCATGTGGCAGAGGTCCCATTAGCAGTACTGACAGCAATACTAAAGGCTTGCTGCTGAAGAGGAAATGATTTCCACACACCGTCAGTATCAAAAAAAGGGAACCCCTCATTTCCTGCAGCTGTGATGACTTTGTACCTATAACCAGGATAAAAGAGCAGGTTTTCTGGAAGGAAAAGTTGAACAAAATCAGTGGGACACTGATAGGACCTAGCAGAACCTAAGGGGAGAGTCTGGGGAGAAGCCTTTCCTGGTCTGACAGAAAATAGCTGGAAATCACTTCTGTCTTGGGGGAGATGAAGAGGGACGAGAAAAGGATGGGGAAAAAAGAAACAGAAAGGGAAAGGGACAGGGAGAAAAGGAAAAACAGCTTGCAAACAAGAAGTGTTGCACAGGATGCCATCAAAGGCTCAGGATAGCTAGTGTTTTACATCAGCTTGTGCAGGGTTGCTCTTTGAAATCAGCGTGATTGATCGATTGTCAAGGAGACAGCTATCTATTTCACAGGACTGTGACCCAGAAGTTGGCAGTTTAAGAAACTAAAGGTTAAAGGGAACCAAGCGTTTGGGTAAGAAGGAGAAGGAACAGCTGTCTCCAACGTGGGAGGTGATCAGCACATAAAAATGTTTGGTGAAGGGGCACAACACCAGCACCTGGCAAGAGCAGATCCCCCTAATCCCCGCCAGCAGCTGGCTACACGCATCGCCCCGTGCCCCAGGGAGCCCTGGCAGCGGTCAGGGCTTCCTGGCCCTGCTGACCAGGAAATTTGAAAGGCACTTGTGACCCTCCCAGTGGGCCCATGGAAACACTTGCCCCAGCAGCCTGGAGCACTGCAAACTTTCCCTATCCAGGCAAGCTATTCCTACTAGCTTTCACTACACACAGACATCACAGCATTCAGCTTTGTCATACCTTTTAGTAATTATGTAAACAGACCATCTAATTTACTTCTGTTATAACCACCCACAAATGAGTATGTGTGCCAGTCTTGGAGAGACAATTCATGAGACTGGAGGACAAACGAAAGGACATGGCTCCATTCACCATGCATTTCACTCTTCCACTCATGCCTGTGGTATATGTACCATTTGCCTGGGGTGCAGGAGATCCACTTACATCCACCACCTTGGCAACAGTCTTGATTTGCACCACTATAAGGCAGGACCCACTGAATTTTCACCAGAAAATCCGTAATTGTGTGATTTTATATCTTCAGATACTTTATCAGCCAAACCTTCAAAATACGTACTACATACTTAAAGACCAGGAGGGAGACAAGAATTGTACTGGAGAAGCACTTGGTGTTAATTAACACTTGGCCTCTTTGATCATCTCTGCCTGCTTTCACAGAAGGGGAGCTTTCTTCCCAGCTTCTGTGTGTGATCACATCCAGTGCTGTGCCCTGATCCTGTGAGGAAAACCTGTGTGCCTATCCCAAACTTTCATCAATGTCTGTGCATATTCAACGTACACACATGCAGGATCCCTGGGGCCCTCACCAATTTTATGTAATACTTTCTTCATCACACATTGAAACCACAAAGATGTGTCCTGTGAGACTTCTCTCATAGACAATAGTGAAGATGAGATTTCATAGGAAAAAGGGTCTTTTCTAAATCGAGCTGAATTATCCAGTACCATCACCTACTAGGCATCAGAAAAAAAACCCCAAAAACCCAATTAACAAGAAATTAGTTTCTGTATAGTTTCTGTAACTTGTAATATATAAGCAGAAACACAATAAAAACTTAATTTTTTTTCCTCGTTGAGCTTGGAGTGTAGTAATTAGCTAGAGAAAAGCTCAGCAAGTCAGATATGGTTATTACTGAAGAAAAGCCAGTACAGAACCCCATGAATTGTCAAGGCAATTCTGTATCCATAACCAATGCCATCATGCTGGCAGGCATGTTTTTGTTAGGCTGTCACGTCTACGTCAGTTCAGAAGTGGTGTCAGATATTGCCACAACAAATTCTCTTGTTATAAAAAATCGGGGTGCATATTTTTATAACATTAATATATAATACATAAAATGGTTGGAATTCATACCAGTTGGCACTCCGTATAAGAGCCTTGTTTTGGCTGATATATACAGCATATTGGGAGAGGAGGAAATTTGCTTTCTTTGCAAACATGATGACTTTCCACAAATCAGAATTCTTCCCCTCCTGTTGAATATTGTGGGGGCTTTTCACAATCGAGCGGAACAAATTTAGGGCTGTAAGTAATTGAGAGTTGGCTGCTTGCACACAGGAAAAAAGGAAGACAAACAAAATGTCACAGTGATTATTTTTATCTCTGTAAAGTGTGTGAAATTAATTTATGAAAGCAACATTTTTGCCCTTTTGAAAGTATACGTACACAAGTTAGAAGTCTGGGTGGTTCTCTCCAGGCTACCAGGAAAGCAAAACATGTACTGTATATCTGCCCTTTAATCTAGCAAATCTTTATTTGCAGATCTGGCTGTGCATCATGTTTCTGTATCTGTGCTTCTGCCAAGTGCAGAACCAGATTTGGTTCTTGGATATACTGGTTCAAAGCTGGAGGAATCTCACTGGCTTCAGCATACACTGCTGAAGGAGAAGATGAGAAGTAGGTATCCTCTCAGCTTTCACAACCTTTCTTGTCTGCAGGGCTGTCCCTGCCTACATGGGGTTTTGCTACTTAGGCATTATTTATTTTAGTTATTATTAGGTGGTTGGACAAATGGAAGAAATGAGGTAATGCTCAAGGGAGCTGAACCCTGTTGTCTTGAACAGAGGCTCGTCCCTGGTGTAAGACCATTCACTTTACCTAGCCACTCCACTTTGATAAAGTTGTGGAAGAAGAATTGTTGCCCAACACCATGTCAGCACGGAATGTCACCAGTCATTGTATGAAACCATCCTAGCCTAGGGCAGTAGGACAACCTTAAATTCAGGGATGAAACTAAGTACACCAGCCCAAAGTAGCAGATAGGTCAGTCTATAAGAGCTCGGTCTATGTAAAGTTAAGTTGATAATGGCTATCTGGGGAAGGAAATGTTCTGAACGCCAGTTCTCACAGCGTGAAACCCAGGAAGGGACATTATGGACAACAGTGAAGAGGCGAGGAAGCTGCTTGCCTGGAACACTGAGCTTCCTTCTGTCCTCCTTGGTGACCACCCCAAGCTGCTGCTGGCTTTAAATGCTCCTCCAGGGATTACCCACAGAGTAATACAGCCTTTTGAGGTTAAACACAAGTCAGACAGTTAGGGGAGAGGTTTAAATTTTGCTTTTTTAATGGCAGATTCTCTGCAACAGAGAAGGGGTAGGAGAAGAGGTTGTGGTTTTAGGTGAAGCTCACAGAGAGAATACCAGATGTGCTCCACTGAGGAAGAAAAACTAAATTGCAGTGCAGACAGTAGTCCATTGCAGTGCAGACAGTGATCCAGCATTGTATTGCTCTTCTTCCTCTTCACCCTACTCCATCTGCTCCTCAGCTTTGCTTAATTATTTTCCTTTGTCCTTAAAATTCCCTGTCATTGCTCTTCTTTCTCTAGACTTATATGAGTCTTTAACCTTCCCCTGATGCTTGAAAAGCTCTCTTTTAACAATTATTCCTACCCTTCCCCTGATTCTGTTAGGTACTTGTTCACACCACTTGTACAAAGAGTGCTTTAAACTCTGTAGAAACCCCATTGTACATTTTGATGTACTGGTAGAGTCAGAGTCACTTCTTAGTTGGTGGTGGATCTCAGCAAACAATGTTGTAACATACTTGTGGGGGGTGGGGTATGCATAGACTGCCAAAGGTTTAAGAGAACAATGTCATACAAATAAAGAATAACAGCATTACTGATATGATGTTATCAGGGTGAGGAAGTTTAGTTGGTTTATGATGGAAAATAGGAAAAGTGGACATTATTTTGTAAAGGGCCTTGTAGCTTTCTCCTGCGTGCCCCTTTTCAGGCTTGCCCTGTCACTGTGAGTTCAGGGATATTCTGGGAAACCCACACTGAAGGTTACTATGCAGGCACCCTGTGCCTCCTTTGCCAGGGTGTACAGCCTTTCCTGGTGGGTCACCATGCTGGGCTTGGCTCTGGCAGGGGCAACATCTGCACGTCATGCATTAGGGAAATGAGTCTCAGAAAGATTTCACCAAAGGCTGTGAAATTCTGGTAGGGAAGGACCACTGTCCCCATAATAAGAGTACAGATATTTGTCTGTTTAAAAAGTGGGGTAAGGGGCATAAGGTGGAACAAAGGCAGCCGCAGCTGCAGGCAGAGGAAGGACATGGTGGTGCTAGACAGCAGCCTTAAATCCTTGCAAGATCCACGAGCCACAATTGCCACCTGAGTTAGAAATTCAAGAGAGATGGGGATGGGGTGGGGTATGATTAAGAACCACCACCATTAAGCCTGTGTACTCTAGATGGCAAAAACACATTGCTCCACACAGTGACCATCAGACCCTCTCCCTCCCTCCAGATAGCTCTCCCTCCATGATCAACTCTGCTGAAACCAATTCACTGACCAAACTGTTATTCCAAGTGATTCAGATAGCAGCCCATCACGAGGTCAGTGTTGCCATTTATTTATGCCTGTGTCAGAAAGCTTTTTTTCCTCAAAATTTTAAGAACATGTGAGGGCAGCTCTACAAGACTAATGTTCATCTTTCAAGGTGGCTGGTTGGAGAGTCATTCCCATACCAGTGTTATCACTGACTTGCACCCCGGGTTTGGTTAGGTTTCCTAAACCCTTTGCATGCTCGTTCCACCACTGGTAAGTAAAAACACCAATACTTGCCCATCTGCTCTATCAGTAGGCACAAGAAACAGTAAAAAACTGCAACATAAATCCAAGTCCTCATGTGAAAGCTCTGTAAACATTAGCTATTACTGTCTAAAAAGATTAACCAAAGCAATGTAATCCAAATGTTAACAGGGATAAATCTATCTAGGCATGGAGATTAGGGAAAGTTTCCTAAGATTTTCTAAATATGGCTAGAATGTGGAGTTTTATTACTAGTTTGCTGTCTTAATTAACTAGTCTATTGAGTAATAAAATGCAGGAAAATCTTGCCAGGAACAACTACCAGTTGTGGAGGGCATGCTACTTCAGGGAAACAGATGAGGAAGTTTGGTACCCTGGAAACACTCCTGCATGTCATGGTGTTGGATCAAAGCAGGTTGTAAACATTCTGCTCCATCAAATGCTAGCTTCAACAGAAAGCAATCAGTGCAGCAAGAGAGACAACCAGTTCTGTATTCGACATTTCTTTCATGTTTCTTTTTGAGAGCAAGGAGTTGAGAAAACCTTTAAAATAAAATGGACTTGGTGGTGTGGTTTCTGAACTGTAATTCACATTTTGGCTAATTATTTTCCAAGTCTATCAGTGAATTCTCTTGGTCTGGTCTTTCAGCTACAGGAATCTCCAAAACTTACTGGGGGAAGAGACACTCCTTAAATAACATAACCTATGATTAGCACTGTGTTCCCAAATATCCCTACTGTTACTATGGTGGCAAATTTGGAATGGGATAGAAAAGGTTTTGGAGGTTCTCTATTCCAGATTCCCTGCCTTGAGCATGGAGCAAGCTTACTTTGCTTGTTATAATGGAGGACTTTTCCAGACACCATGCCCCTTCCAGCCAGAACAGGCACAATGTCAGACTGATACTTTCTTCTGGATACAGGTAGCATTTTGAAGAGTTCAACTACAAGCAAACATAAGGCCACAGACCTTAATTTTGCAAACACTGTGTCCCTGAAGCCACTACTACCTCTTGGACACCAAACGCCACTCATGGGCTTGGGGTTACCCTAAACTGCTTTGATGCAGAGTTAGTCACATCAGCTGAAGTCACCTTCATCCCTGACTTGTGCTCACTTACTGCCAGGGAAGAGGTACCAGCTTACTCACCCCTCGCTGTAGAAAGGTGGAAGGAATCAGCAACGACTGGTGATACTTTTAACCTTTAGCAAGGTCAGTGTGTGGCTGAGGTCTCTCTTCTGTTGGCAACCTCAGCTCTAGCAGGCACACCACTTTCCACAAGTGGGAAGTTAGTTTCCTGTCTCAAATCCCAAATTAATGACATTTATTGCCTGAAAACAGTGGGTGAGATTAGGGCATAGTTTGATACATGCAATTTACCACCAGTGCTGAGACCTCTCTCAAAGGAATCTGAAGAAGTTTTCCCTGGGGTAATAGACCTAACAGCAGGACTTAAAAATGTCCATCATCATTGAAAGTACATTTAACTGAAACACCAGATTTTTGTTGCAGAAATAAGGATGATGTTATCAAAGCTACTACAGAATACATACAGTGTACAAAGGGGGCTTGGTTGTTTGTTGAGTTTTGTTTTTTTTTTTAAGTGGTGTTTGTCCACCTACATTTGCAACTATGTCCTTTGGAATACATAATGCAATGTGTTGCTGCAGGAGCCCAGATACTTCAGTTATTTTAGGGCAGTTATGTCAGAATGAAAGGAAAAAAAAAACACCCAACAAACCAAAAAACAATTCTCAGTGCTTTACATTTAAAAACTACTGGCATGACATGTGCTAATTCATTAAAAAAAAATCTCATTCATCAAAACAATTCATTTTTTGTTTGAACAGGCTGAATAAACAATTTCTTACTGATTTAATCCTGGCAGCCTTTCTAGTGACAAGTGGCTCCAGTTCATGTACAAGCACCACAGTGTCCTTAAGAATCAAGAACAAATTGGGTACATAAAGGACATTTAGTGATCACCTCTGCATGACTGCCCAGCTTTCTCACTCGCTTTTTCTCCCCCTTTTTCATTCTTTTTCTACTGTAGCAAATGCCATTAAAATCTTGAGTTTATCAGAACATTCTGAGAAACATCTGGGTTGGATCCTTTCTTTTCTTTCTCCTGCCAATGATGGGCTGACATGGCACGAAACATTGTCCTGAATCAGCACTAGATTGTGTACTTTCAAAAAAGGTCACAGAATAGTGCTGGAACAGTGAACAGCCACTTGGAAATGTGCTGACTGTAGAGCTCACCCTTGTGAGAATCGAAGAAAACTTACAATATTTTCAATACTTTGAAACATATACATTTATTTTCATTATTATTTCCTTTTTCAATCAGCCAGTAACCATGAAGGCAAACTCTTTGCACACCATGATATCCAACAGCTACATAGGTGTGTGGCAAAAAACCCAAAGACATTAAAAAGAGATGAACACCTAGTCCACTTGCCCTGAAGCAGTCAGGTGGTTGGTCTAGATGATCGTTATAGCTCCCTTCCAACTTAATTAGTCTTGTTCCCAGAGTCAGGTCCAGTAATTCTGAGATGAACCACCTCTCACACTAGCTACCTGTCTCCATATGGTGAGCTTGTGAATGGGTTCCTCAGTTCAGCACGATTTAGCTACTCACTGTAGCGTTCTTCAGGACAGTTTTGCCTTGAAACTGCTATGAAAAAAATGGCACACTCTTATACCTGAGAACCATTTATTTTGCCATTATAGCCATGCTACCCTTTTAGTGATGACAGCAAAGTTTTCCTGAGGGCAAGTTCTGAAGAGCAACATCTTTCATGTAGCAGCCACCCAGGCTGTTTTCCTTTTGATGCACCAGCCATAATCACCATCAACCCTCAAAGTCCATATGCAAGGGCTACCTCCATCTGTGAAATACACATGGCCCATTCTATGATGACTGGGAGGCAACACAGAGAGAAGCAAGGACACTTGGTCTACTTGATTGAGAGTATCCACAAGGAAATGGGAGACAGCAGAGGCTGGAATGGAAAAGCAGCTTATTTCAGCTAATAAGAGCCAGTAAAAAACTGATCTCTTCTTTCACGCTCTAGGCTATTTTTTAGGCTTGACTATAAACAATGAATTTTTTTATAGCCTGTTGAATATATTGTATCAGTATGGGTAAATGCAAGAGCTTTTCAATTCCATCTTACTTGTCAGTTTTCATCAGAAGATTCCATGTAGCAGCTTATGAGAACACTGATAGGTAGACATGTAAACCTTTCAGTGGCACCCAGCCCTTAATTTTCACTTCACAGACCAGGATTCAGGACTTTTCCAACTAGAAACATAACAGCTTAAACATGGCTTTGCCAAAAATTGGGTTAAAATTTCATGAATTAAAATAATTTACCTACAAAATCACATGTAGAAGTAAGATTTTTTTTGCATGTGTCCTTAAAACTGCACGACCTTGAGCTGAGCAGTTGGTACTTGTATTAGTAATTAAAACTATAATTCTCATCTTTAAGAAGAAAAAACCCACCCCGTTTTAATGGAAACAAATGGAAAAAACCAAGTGACAACAAAACCCCCAACCTTGAGAAAGCTTGGCTCTGCCTCTCCTGGGTATGCTATAGCCTTAGCTATCCTCTTCCAAGTGCACACAAGGAAAGAAGAAAGCCTGGCAGTTACCGAGTGATTTACAGAAAAACAAATCGACATGTGAGAGGTTCTAGAGACTTCCAAAGACATTTAGCTGTGTATGTTCAAGTGAAAGCCTGTGCAGGGTTTTGTTTGTTTGTTTGCTTGCCTGGTAGTTTTTCTGTGAAAGTCTTTTGAAGCTTGATGGTTGGAGCCACTTTTATTTTTTAATTAAAGCTTAATGATGGTGGAAGGCAGGGAGGACTTTGTCAACCTGATCAAAGTAGCATGGATGAGTCTCTCTGGAAGATACCCATCACAACTGCATGCACTGGAAGCTCTGCAGCACGCATTTAGTAGTTGTCACTGTTATGCTGCCATTAATCTCTCGTGGGTAAAAAGCTCAGGACTGATTTTGACCTCATGGTCTATAACGGTGCCAAAGCAGGAATTTAACTGGGCGGGGAAGAGAGAAGCAAAGCGGCTGTTGAACTCTTGAGAAAAGCAAACGTAAGGAGACAGATTTGACCGGTCTGCCTCCAGGCACTGCTCTTTTTCATAGAATCACAGGCTGGGTTGGGTTGGAAGCGACCTCAGAGATCATCTAGTTCCAACCACCCTGCCTTAGTCAGGGCCTCCAATAAGAGGATGAATGTGTTACGCTTTCTAGGGGATCTGCAAGTAGAAGGTAAGCAAGGCTATCGAATGTTGTTTTCACTATTAGGAGGACACATAAAACAGTTGGAAAGTGCCCACCACTTCAGAATTAAAAGATGAGTCCAGCAACTGCATGGGATAATGATCGTGTTCCTGTGTTTCACCATCTCTTTCCCTCTCTGCCATTTCTACTCTGAGCAGGCTCAAATCTTTCTAATCTCACTTACACCCAGCTTTGTACACAATATTTCTTCTTCCAGCTTGCATTGGTTTTTTGTCCTCCTTTTACTTCCAAACTTCCCCTTCAACCCCAGCTTGCTTTCTGTCCCGCATCACCTTCCCCCATCTCCCACGTCCTCCACACAGCCCCCAGCTCCTTCTGCTGCTGCGGGGCCAAGAAAATGTCCTCCTCCACCATGGGAGGAGGTGTCAGGTTTAGGAGGGCCAGTGTACCTTGGATGGATTTGCAGTGGCGACTCCTGCTGCTGCGGGTGCAGAGAGATCCAGCACCATGGAGCTGCACTCCCTTTGCATTCAGAAGATTTTTTGGGGGTAACTGTGGGAGGAATTAATTCCTTAGAAAACATCTGTTGCCATATAATATTGGAATAGAGCAGCAAAAAGGGAAGCTCCTCACCTCAAATTGTGTCACTTTAAAAGCCGCCACTCCCAGTTTTCACAGCAAAACAAAGAAGGTCTTGTTGGGGTAGTGGGCACCACTTCCCCTGCAGCTGGTGTTGGAGGTGGAATAGCTTTCCTTGCCAGTTGTGGGCTACTTCACAGATGTCCTTTTGTTCCCCTTTCACACTAGCCACAATTTCCTCTTAAACTTTAATCCTCTCTCCGTTTCTAATGTATGCAAATATATGCCAAAAATCAAGTCGGAGATAGAAGACAGAGCAAGTTATTGGGGTGGGGGTGGAGATGAGGAGGCAGTGGAATTTCTTTGTTAGTATAAATGTTTCAAGGATCAAAACTGTTTAGAAAAATATCTGAAAGCAAAGAGCGAAGTGCCTTTATTATCCATGCTAACCTGCAGGAACGGGGAACAGCTGAATTTTCTATACTGCACATTTTGCATGAATAGGGCTCTCAGAGCAAGGAAGAAAAGCTTGTCCTCCCCATATGCCAGGTTTCAGACAGTGTGCTGATGGAGGAGAGGCTTTCCCTCTCCTGGGATTCCTCAGGATTCCCATTTTGGCTCCTTGTCAGTCCAGGCCAACAGCATGCCACGTCTCCCACGACTGCTCAAGTCGAATGAGCAACTGCTTGGAAGAACTAGTTCTCAAAAAGAAGCTGATTCACATGGTCATCTCCAGCAACAGATGATGAGCACAGAGAAATGCTTGAAAGTGGGGGGAAAATAAAGAAACCAACAAACCAAACCAAGGAAAAAAGATAGAAGCATTAATTGCTACTCAAATATGAAAACCTTTCTGGTGGCCTGTCCAAGGGTCAGGCCAGTGACATGGGAGAAGGTCAGGAGATGAAACTGATTCCATTGCTGGCTGCCATTACCCTGGCTAGCTCATGTAAGTCCTCACTTCCCAGCATGTACAATGAGGCTTTGGATGCTAGAAACTGTGAAGCATTTGAAGGCCTATTCAGAAAAATTAGATTTTTATTTTATAGACCCTGAGGATACAAAAGGGAAAATGGTTATACTGGGTGCCCACAACCCCTACCTTTCCACCTTTTGAATAGAAACAGTTTCCTAACACCCCCAACACACCAGCCAAAACTCACTGCTCCCATAGTGGGTGCAAACCAGTTGCATTCAATGAATTTCTGTCCCCTCACCTTTGTGCAGTGCTTAGTTATCTTCACAAAACAGAAAACTAAGGTAACTGCTGAGGTTTAAGGCTTTTGGAAAGGGAGTTTCCCATGCAGTTGACATGTGCCTAATCTGCTCTTTGTCTCCTCATTTTCTTTTACTCATGCCTGCTTCTCTCCATCATCTTCCTCTTTGTCTCATCTCCTACCATTCCTCTCAACCTTCTCATCTCCTGCCATCATGTTCTACTATTCTATCAGTCTTTCTCTTTTTCTCTGTCCTTTAAGTACTCCACATTTGTGAATATCATGTTAAAAAAGCAAAACGCCTGTGTAACCTAACGTGTAATTTTTAAAAGCTCAGTAGTCACCTTTCGATAGAAGGGGTCTTCTGGTCCCCAAAGCATTGGGTTCTCCTAAAGAATATGGAAGAATAGGGGGAGATTAAAAGTCTGCTTTAAAGCAGTTGCTTGTTGGTTCAAACTAGAAAATATACAATGGGAGGTCTTCTCTCTGAGCCCTCTGTGCAGAACTCAGCATGGCAGGGGAGTTTTCTCTATGAAATGGTGCGTGTTGGTATGAAGAAACACACATGTACAACCACGACACAATGCCGTTGTGGTCTCACTGAGAGTTAGGTGCCTCCCTCTAGTTCCATCACTGATAGGTCTGCCACAGCTCCTTCTTACTCCTCTCCTATTCCTCCCCTGATTGCAGGGAGTAACCTTCAGTAACCTCCCTGTCAAGGCTGCAGTGCAAACACACCCCACTAATAGCTTGGGTGTGCTGGTTCAGCCTCTGTGGGGCTGACAGTTGTCACTGGCATGGGATCATCTGAAACTGTGGGCCTCGAGCATGCTGACCAAAGGTAACATGGAGTCTGCTGGCCACTAATCTCCTTTTAACAAATTTATGGATAGCAAACTCATGAAGGTTTTCACTAGACTCATCTATTAACTTGTGAAGCCATCTATTTCAATCCAAGAATTTAGATTATACTAAGATTTTTATGAAAGCCCATCAGGTGATATCTGAATGTCTCAGCATCTTTAACATAGTCATTCATCGTGACTGTTTCAGTGAGGTAAACTGGTGCTATCTTTTCTTGTTTTCAGAAATGGAGAATGAATGTATGGAAGACTAAATTGCTCGCCTGGTTTAGTCACCCACAGGAAGTCTGTGACAGAGCCTGAAGTAAGAGATAGCTCTCCGAATTGCACCACCATCCCCACCTCGTCCATGAATCCATTCTCATTTCTTAGACAAAAGGCACAGGCAGAGCTTGTGGATGCAAAAGTAAAATGCTGCTTTTTAAAAAACTACAGGTATGAAAAATGTTTCAGAACATAATAACCAAGGGAAAGAGTCCAACCCTGACTATGAATACCAGATTTGGGGGAAAAATTGCCAGAAATTAAAAAAATAAGACTAAGACTGAATTTTTTCAAGTCCCTTGTGTCTATAGGTATCAATGTGCTGGTGTGTAAGACCTCTCCAATATCACACACTATGTCATTTCTGATTTCAGGTCACTCACTAGTTCTGAGAGGCCTGGGCTTGTCAGAAGATGTTTTTGAGGCTGACCAGGGTAGAAAGACAGGCACAGTCGCTGCTTTGGATATTCCTGACTCCTGCTCTGATGTTCCCCTAACCTTGTTATGGGTTAATGCCAGTCAGAACAATCATAATATTCCTGGGCCTTGCAAAAACCATCTCCACTCTATTCAGGGAGCAAAACTATGGATCCAAGAGTTCCATAAAGAAGCTTAGAGGAGAGCTTACTGAAGGCTTGGTAGCGACAAGGTCCACCTGAGCTACATTCACATATAAAGGACATAAATAAAACCAAGACCCAGGAAATAGATCCTCTCATGTCGAAACTCACTCATGACAAACTTCAAACTCTTCAGTGAGATTTCTGTTGCTTGTACAAAAACCTCTGAGCCCGGTTCTTTGTTGGAGGACCAGCTCCAGACCCAGGCAACAACTCTGAAGAAAGAGAGTTATGTGGAGTAGACAGTAGATCTCAATGCTGTTCTTGAAGGGCAGATGAGCAGTTTCTATGATGGCTGTTGCATGAAGTTCAAGACCAGTTAGCGGCATTCATTAGTGGCACTCTTTGTTAGCCATGGATATGTTCTGCAGACCGGAGAGAGATGACTGCAGATGGACTTATGCACACATGTGGAGCAAGGTATAGAGTTCAAGCTATAGGTGCAGTACACACACATGCCTTCTGTTCCAAAAGTTCTGCCACTTGACCCACGCAGAATATTTTTAAACTTTATTTTTTGGCTGATAAGTATTTCAATTTTGGTTTTTTGCTGAGAGAACCTCTTTTTTTATTTTATTTTTCAGCAGGAAGGCAAATCATCTTTGAATACTGCCAAATATAACAAACATCTACAGATGGGTTGGTCTGCAGCTGGAGGCTTTAACTTTGTAGTATTTATTTGAAATATCAAAGCCAGCAGAGCAAGGCTAAAACATAGTGGGCACAATTCACAGTGTTTTGGCTCTTGAGCAAATAGCAGTTGAACTTAGAGGTTGGGTTTTTTTTCCTGCTGAAATGGAATTTATGCAGATGTGCTTTGCACTAAATTCATTAACAATTACATCCTGGTGCGGTTTTCACATTTTTGTAAGGGATCTGCATAAGCACTAATTAGATCTAAAACAATGTTACTGTGCAAATTACAGTGCTGATTGTTCAAGTCGCCTTACATTCTGCATCTGCTTTGCAGCGATGATAACATAGGTGCATGCAGTACAAATGCCAGCTTTTTACATTTAGGAGGACGATTTATTTAAAAGATAGCATTGAACAGATAATGCTGCAGTTTCAATTTCTCAGGGCTGCTTTTAGGTAATATTGTAAAGTAAAATAAATACTAATGCTAATAAGTTGCATCAACTAATTGCCATTTCATTAGTCAAGAGTGATCTTCTCTGAGGCACATCCACATTCCATTTGGCAACAAGTACCAAGTGGGTACAGCTAAAATGAAAGCAGCTCTTTGCAAAGATTGCATTCTCGCTTGAATGGGGGAAGGAGGAGAGTGAACATCTCAAATCTATTGCTTCAAACCATGGAAATGAAATCATCGACTCGCTTATCCAACTTCAGTTCCAGATAACACATGGCAGTGGAAGGTCACTGGGACTGTAATCTATTTTTAAGGAAGCAGTAGTACGTCAGTATCTTGGTCCCCACTCCATCTGTAATGTCCTCAAGTGTGATAAGACAGCATTAAGCTTTATAGCCACTTTAAAGACAAAATTTTAAATTCAGTCATTGTGCTGCTCTCCTTAGTAATTTTAGTGTGAGTTAAAAAAGTGGTATGTAGGATGGGGTCCAAGGTGTCATGACGACATTCGTGTGCGCAGTGAACGATATTGTCAGTCCAAATTCACTTTCAGGAAGAGTCATCCATAAAGATCTTCTTCCCTCCCAACCAGCTGCACCTTCACTCATGGCAGTAACCAAGCACACAGACATCGTACTGCTTCCCAGTAAGCGTCTCCCTCAGCCTTCCCCACGGGAGGAAGCAGTGCCACAAGGCCGGTGCATGCACATGAATGCAAGGGCACCATCGTCACTCTCACCATCTTAATCAGCATGTTCAGAGAGAGCAACTGTTCTTCCCTGATTGACTGATGCCTTTGGCAGGAGCAGGATAATCTGCAGGACATTTTCCAGTTTAGCTCCCTTACAGGAGAAGACAAGAGGAAGCCATGGTTTAGGGGAATAAAGGGTTTCCCAGCACAGCTACTAGAGCCTGAAGGATATCTCTTCTCACCAGGTTTTCTACAGGGGTGATGGGAAAATAGTGTACATGGAAAACATGAGTTTTTTCTGGTAAATATTGGAAGAATATCATCAGCCCAACAGAACTGTCTCAAGGGCTGAGACACCTTTCCATCTGCCTTTCCCTGGGAGATTCACGGGCTAGAGGTACGTCTGCTAAAGCCTAAACTTTTTCCTAGTTCCCTGTTTATTTGCACTTAAGCATTTCTGTTCATCTGTCTACTCTAGCTCTGCTTGAACAAAACTATTTAATATCCATCTAACTTGCAGATTCATGCATATCATATGAAGAATGTCATAAACCAAAACTCTTCTGCCTAGAAAGGAAGGGAAGATGACAAGGGTCTGTAAAAAATCAAGTGGTGTAAAGACAGTGAATAGGGATGGATTGTTACTAGTGTCTTCTGATACAAGATCTACACTGCCAGATGGCAGGTCCAAAATGCAGGAAAGAAGATTCACCACCTTGACACACAGTGTGAGGTCTAGCCGGAGATGGCTTGTCGCAAGAAACCAAAAGTTTATATAGGCTGCAGAAGCAACTGGAAAAAAAGCACAGAAGAAAAGAAAACCCACAGAGGACAGTTAAACCAAAATACCACCTCTTGCTCAGAAGGTCACTGAGTTGCAAATTGCTGAAGACTGGGGTACTGTTATGGAGGATGCTTCACTACACACTTCTGCTCTTACACTCTCCCCACAACATATTTTGGCCACCACTGAGTGCAAAATAGATGGACACTTGATCTTACACAGCATGGTTCTTTTCATGTCCTTCATACCCACTGTCAACCATTGAACTTCCACTACTGAACCTGAGGGACTGAACTTCAAACATTTACTGCACACAGTGACTTCCATCTCACCCCTAGGAATAAATGCCTTAGGCATAAAAAGCTACATTTCTCTTACCACAATGGAGAAAGGGGAAGTCCTGTCCTGGACCCTGAGTTGGGCAGGGTTCTGAAGCAATGAAGAGACATCAGGGGGAGTACCTCCATCTTCACTGATTAGAAAGAGAAGTTATTTTTCATGAATAGCCATCTGTCTTAAACGCAGAACTGTCTTAAATGCCTAAATCCTGCAGATTTCTTGAGCAGGGCTATCAACATGCTTAATCAATTTGGGTTTAGGCTCTGCAGTCACTCCCATGCAAATCTTATGTGTATGTTTGAAATAAAAAAGGAAGTTGGAATACTATTAAAAATAAAATGAAATATAGTAGTATGCTTAAATGGTAGACACTTTTCTGCTTATTTTATGAAAGCACAGCAGTCTCCTAAATTTAATTAAGCCAGTCTGAGGATATGATGAAAGGGTTCTTTAGCACAAAAGTCTTTGAAGTTTCTAGAAAAGAGTGAGGTATATAACTCTGAATAAGGGATTCCCATAAGATTTCTCCGTGCTGAAATTAAAGTGCAAGCTCTTACCTCGAGGATGCTATTTCCATCATCTCCAGGGTATTATTAGCTTTTGCAGCACGTGCTGCTATGGGTTCCACTGCATTGCCCACACAGTCCAAAAGGACAGAGAATGAGAGAGGATCCGAGTAATCTGTAGGAATATACTGAAGTAAAGGCTGGGGGGCATGTGCATTGTCGTCCCTCTCTCCCCATGCACCAGAGGACATTATTACTGTGCAGTTTCACAGCCTACCTTAAAAACACGCAGCTATTCTTTCCTTCATTTCAAAATTTACACCAGGTCAGCTCTAGCAGAGGTGGACACTGAATCCTGGTTTCTCACATGGTACATTTAGCTGCTTTTTCTAGCTCCGAGACTCCAACAGCTGCTTTCCTTTAATCAAGAAGAGACTCAGGAGTCTGGTTCTCCAGTACGTTATTGATGTGTTGCCAAATACTTGCGGAATCTATCACTTAAATCTCTATCAGATCCTCTTTAGTAGCTGGCCTACATAAAATACATTAGTTGCTTCCCTAAGTACTATTTATCTGATAAGGTAACTGAAAGTTTGTGGTTTAAGTCTGCATGACAATGTGGTCTCGTCTTCTTTTCGGTTTTCCTTTTTTAAACCCTCCAGCTTACATAAGGCAATAGCATCCTTTGTGCAGTTTGTGCCACTAACCCCGTGTGAATCCAGGAGTTTGGCCAGCTGGGGAGGAGCACTGAAGCCAGATGCTGTTCAGCCCTTTGTCGCATGTTTCTACTGACAGTGTCGCACCTTGACAAACCCGCAAGGTGAGAAGCAGATTCCTTCCCGCTACGTGGGGCACATTTGTACTCAGAGTCTCCTGCCATCGCTCCTGACTCTGTGTAAAACACACCGATTTCTGGAGGATTACCCGAGCTCACTAAATCTTCTTGAGACCTAATTATTGTCACGGCATCGGGGTGCTTTCACCGGCTCCCTGGAAAAATCCAGTTATTACCATCAAGCAGCGACAGTACGCACATATTGCGAGGTGGCAGAACTCTTGTGTCATGAATGTAATACAGAAACATTTTCCTCCAGCTCAGACACATTCTGTCAGAGCATCCTCGATGCATCTCTCCCGAGGAGCCAGATCTGACACTTGGGATGGCTGGCTGTCTACTCATCCACCCACTTCTTCTCAGGGTTTCTCTTTGCCTAGCAGGAGTGGGTACAGGGTTCACCANGGGGATGGGGGTGTCTATTTCTGTCCTTCTCCGCCTATGTGCTTATGTTAGTCGTTTTGTCTCTGGGGCAGCCTCTACCCAGCAGGAAATCTGGTAGGGGGAGTGGAAGATGTATTAGGGAGAGCAGGCTGTTGTCTAGAGAGAGGAGAGAAGACGATGGTGAATAAAAAAAAATGGACCCGAGGAGTAACTGGAATATAAAAATGCAGTTGAAATCCAATCCTTTCTTATGTTTGTGGCTTAACATGTGTCAGTTGGCACATTAACAGTAGCATATGGGTTGCTCTGATGTGAGTTACTGCATACAGTATGTTATGTTCAGGCCTAAAATGTGTAATTCTTTTGGATTAGTGTTGGCAGATTTCAGTGTGCAGCGTACAGTAAATGTTCATAAATTTAATATATTTATAAGCTTTTCTGTGGAGCTCATTGCTGTCTGATCTGAGAACCTCCCAAGTAGCTCTGCAGAGCACAGCACTGGTAACTTGAACCTCCTTTACTGAGCTGGGGTATGCCACAGGAATCATCTCCCAAGTCCTAGCCCAATGGGCTTAGCTACTTGATCTCTTTTCTTGAGGTTCCTACAGAGAAGCACCCATGTCACTGAAGAAACCAGGATTGCCAGTGAGAGGATGGCAGGTAATATAGCTTGAATGCTTTCTACCATGACCTTCCTCTGGTACTACAGTTGATACTGAGTACCTTCCAGGTGACTTCCTTGCAGCTTATCTCACCATTCCTACAAATCCCAGTTTGAATACATAGTATTCAGCCTCAGAGTGTCATTTAGAGCACATCAACATACAAGCACACTCCACAGGAGGTCCATCCAGCAGGACAGGAGCCAGTGCTTCTCCAGAAATGAAGTACCCAGGTTAGATTTCGCTTTTTGGCCCCCACCCTACTGAGAGTTGGTGGGTGGTAGGGTGAGGGGGCAATGACCTGCCCCGACCCACCTTGAGGCTGAGTAAAGTCTCAAAGAAAGAAAGAAAGAAAGAAAGAAAGAAAGAAAGAAAGAAAGAAAGAAAGATGTTTCAGTATCTAATGCTTTTAAAATAAAGTATCAGAGACAAATTATGTATTTCATTCAATCTGAGTTCAGTGAAATCTCTCTGCTCTGGTTGTGGCCGGTTCCCAGAGGTCTTTGTCCCATCAGTAGAAGGCTTAAATATCATCAGGAGAACAAAATCCTTGGCAGAAAATATCTTGAAAGCACGACACTATCACTCAGCCTTGCAAAATGTTTGTTCATTTGGCTGGGGCCAGGAATATTTTCTAGAGATGTGCATAATGTTTTTCAGCCTCTTGCTAAAATTGGTCAAATTGACTTTTCCACTTGGAAGAAGCATGTGACTCCATGTCAAGCTGGCTACTAGTAGTGACTGATACACAAGAAATTTTTGCATCATGTCATTTAGAGCATTTTATGATGACTAGAGTCAAAATAAGACCAACCAGTGGGGGGGGGGGGGGGGGGGGGGGGGTGGGG
>VZTU01014888.1:0-15746 GCA_013400835.1 Zapornia atra | reverse complement strand
CGGGTGGGTAGGGTGTACGCTGGAAATCATTTTTGTTAGCAAAAAAATGCAGCTTAACAATTAAAAGCAACCACACAAATCAGCACGAAAAAACAAATCCAAGCATTTTGTCCTATCTCCAGCTCACAGCTCAGACTCTCCACTAAGAGTTGCCTCGATGGACGTGAGCTCCCTGTGACATACAGGAGACCTGGAAGGTTTCCCCCACCTACCCCAGGGGCAGGTACATAAGTCCAAAACAGGGGCAGAAACTGAGCAACATAAGCAGAGAAAGAAAACAGGACACCTCTGGAGGCATGTCCCCAGCTGGGCTGCTGGGTACCCCCACATTCAGAGGATGCAGTTGTCACCTACCCTTTGAGGATGGTCCAGGTTAGGCTATGAGTTGATCAGGCATCTGCCAAGGTCCCCAGGACTTGGAGCATGTTGGCATGCAGCCGCTCCTCTGCATCCTCAGCTGCACCTACAGAGCAAGTACAGCCCTGTGGCAGTGTGCTAAATATACAAGACAAAAAAGAAAAAACCTCACTTCAGCTTCTGCAAACTGGGGAGAAAGTGTGGTATGTAATGAGTAGTTTCAGCACTGATTTGAATCCTGTACATCAGGTATGAAGGTGGGACTGGACAAGGCTATGCAGCTTGGCAGTCTGCTTGCTTCCCCCCAGTACTTTGGGGTTGGGTTTTTTGGTTGGTTGTGGTTTTTTTGCAGTGACGAAATGCATACTTTTTTTTCCTGAAGTCTACTTGTACCTGTTCATCCTCCAAGCCTCAGTGTGACTGTCTGAACAGCTCTGAATAGATTTCTCAGGTTTGGTTGTTATCTTTTTCTTTCTTTTTTTTTGTTTTTTAAGGTACTGGCAATGAGTTTTTTACAATGAAAACTATGAAAACTTGGGGTTTCTTGGGATTTCTTTAGAAGGAAAAAAGAAGGTCCTTTTTGTTGGTATTACTAGTGTGAAACTAAGACCTACTTGTCCGTATCAAGACAGGCAAATATGCAGCCAGTGACTGACATAAATAGTGTTGACAAAAGCCAGTTTTTAACCCCATGTCCTGCTGGCTAGCTCACATTCCCCTTTAAACAGGAACCAAAGTATAGGATCTCCAGAGAAGTGGGTTCTGGGGAGGGGGAGGTGGGTGCAATAGGAGAGAAGTAATATTACCACAAAACAGCCAAGTGGTGCTGAAAGAATAAGGTGTCTCTGCAGAGCGTGTGCTGCACAGCATCGCATCAGAGGGCTTTATTAAGCATGGATTGAACTCCAGCCTTCCTCCTTCCTTGAAGGAAGGGAGAGGCAGGGAGTAATAAAGGCAACTGGGGAAACAGGGAAGTATATCTGTGGGGCGGCTCGGCTCCCTGCCTGAACTCGGGAACAATATTGACCCTTCTGGGCTGAGGAAGCTTTTGTTTATTATTCCTTTTTGCTCCCTTTACTTAGTTTGATTTGCAAAGGGTGTACCCAGGCAAACACACCTTCCTGCCTGCTGACACGGTTTGTTCCTGGTGAGCTATCTCCTCATCCCACCATATTTCCAAGAGTGGGCAGAAGCTGCTGGGCATGGAGGAAACAGCTCCAGCACCCTCCTGGGAGCCAGGATGTACACAACTACCTGGAAATGGGCAGCCCTTGCTTTCTGATAGTTAGTCTTGATACTCTTTGTTGCTACGCGGACTTAGGTCACGCTCACTAGCTCCTGGCAGTCATCTGAAGCAGCATGGTGTATTTGTAGTGCTAACAACCGAGGTCTACTCCAGCATTCTTCACCTGAGAGCCCTGGAAGTGTTCTCATTTCGCATAGTTGCATCACTTCCTCAGTCCTAGGTATGAGTTCACACTGTGACATAAAAGCAAAACATCCCCAGCGACATCGAGCCCAGGACAGACCAGACAAACCGCTGGGGGCTCTGGAGTATGATCCAGTCACTCCAGGTGTGTAACCAAGGCTACAAATCAAAGACTTCATAAGCCAGAGAGGATTCCACAACTGCTCACAGGTTTTGGTTGCCTAATTTTGAGGGAAATACTAAAGAGAAAAGTGGAAAACTGCTATGTGTCAATTAAAATTAGGGCATAAACGTGCTAATGTTTGAAAAACCTATGGGGAAGAGAAAAAGGAAAAGGGATTCTGGACTCAGAAAGCCCCGAACTAATGGCATGATACTGGTGGAAAGCAGTGTTTTCCTAGAGAAACTGGTAAAAACCTTGTTATTTTTACTTAAAAATTCACCCAAGAAAGCCCCTGTAACCTAGTAGGGCAAAACACTCAAAATGGAATAACCTTCCATCTGCAGGATGGACAGGTATGGGGTGACAATACATCTTTTCTTACTCTATTTTATTATTCAGACAGTAGAAAATCAAATTAAGTCCTTGCTAAAGCAGTTATTTGACTTACAATATTCCACTTCCATTAGCTTTTGGCTTTTCAGAGGTTTCCTCTCTGGATTGCAAACAATTTGTTTGTTTATTTGAAGACTTGGGCAAAACCCTCTTTTTTCAGCCAAGAGCACAGAGTAAAGTAGATACTTTTGCTAGTAGACATACGCATGCACCCATACTGGAAGTGGCTGAAACAAGAAGTGAAAACAAGTCCTGATGATCAAACTTTTAAGAGTATTTTCATGCCTGTCTAGAGACAGAAGAAAGTCCTGCATACCTGTTTGAAGATCCCAGGTCTATTTGCAGGGCAAATGATGTAAGTGGATGTTGTTGTGGGAAAAAGGGCTGTTTTTATGGGATGATTTCCCATAGATAAGGGAAATGGGTAGCACCAGCATGGAAGACTTGAGGATCAGATGAAGTGTGTGCATGGTCACAGACTCATGGGCACAGCCACAGATCAGAAGAAGGACTTTCAGACAAGGGTGCAAAATGTACCGCTATTGTTTACAGTGTCATGGTTTCAGGATTTTAGCCTCTAAGAACCTGGGTAGTTTTTTTCACCCCTTCTCTTAAATCGAAGGGAAGAAACTTGGGTCACTTTGTGATGAGGTAAGGGAACACATGAAGTCTGCAGTGGGTTTTCTCTCCCCTCCACTCCCCTCCTGAGTGGCATAAAAAGGAGCCTCCATATTCCTCTCCCACATGCTGTCCTGAATTTCTCTCCTTTCCTCAACACTTAACTTTTTCTTGGAATGCCTTTACATGCCAGATGACAGCGAGTTACTGTGCTAATTGCTTTATTCTTCAATAAGGACATTTACTATACCAAACTCCTACAATACTTATGTGTAAATTAGAATTTGGCCTTGGAACAGCCCTCTTTCAACAATTAACAGGCTTTCTTGAATGGATAGCTTTGTAAATTAAAAAGGCTTTGTCTTGGATAGATTTTTTTTCCCCTTTTTCCTTCTCTTTTTTCAGCGTTAGTGGCTGTTTCCACCCTTACGTACCCTTCTCAGCCAAGAGAAGACTAACAAGTCTCCCCAAATTGCTCTTTTTTGTTTACTAAATCTGCATTCAGATCTATTCCGTGATACAGAATTATGGATTCCTGGGTACAAATTCCCTTCTTTAAGTAACAGCGGCCTTCAGATGCATAAGCTGTTGTTTTAGACAAATGTTTACCAACCTGCCAGCTACACTGAACAGGGTTGCAACTGCACGGCGAGCACGGACAGCCATGGGGAGTAAAAGAGGAACTTACCACTTACTTCTTTCTGCCCAGAGAAGAAATGATAATTTTAGTTATACTTTGCTCGCTTGCAACAATAAAAACAAAACGAAGCCACAGAAGAAAACTGTCATGTTACACCCCTTCCATCTGGCCTGTGCTACACACCCACATATCCCGTCATTCTACAAATTAATCTTTCACACATTTTTTAACAAAAAAAAAAAAAGTGTTAATGTTATAGAAGAGAAAATAAGGTAAACAGAGAGCTGTGTAAAAATACATTAACATTAAAATATGGTGGCAGTTATGGATTTTCTTAATTGAATAGGAGAGTAAATATTCACATCAAATCAATGCCAATGGCATGCAAATTAAAGCTACATTAGGGCAGCCTTGATATAGGCATTACCATTTTTGACACTTCTGTGATTTAAAATAATGTGCAGACTTTATTCGTTAATTTTTTCCTCCCTTCTTTATGCTATTTTTGAGTGAGTAATTTGCCATTACAGAGCAAAATCCTTCTCCTGTGCCCTCTTATGCTACGCTACTTTATTTTTCTCTTCTGCCTGGAAGGCCTTGTGAATGCTAGCTCAATTTAATTTAGGGTTAATATTAGAGCCCCCTCCGGTGCAGGACAGACCTCTTTGAGCAGCTGCCTTCAGGCCATACCTGGCCCCAACACACAGCCAAATAACCTGTTGAAAGAGTCTGAGGAAAGGTGCCTTTGATTCACGGCGCCAGGTCCTACAAGCATCCCCCTCTCCCAGTTCTGCGCCCACATCTCCCCCTAGGTCTTTCTTCCATCACCCGTTCGAAAATTGCTTTTAAAAAAAAAAAAATAGAACAAAAGCAAAGGCCCTAGAACCTCGGGGAGGAGGAACCTGGCAGGGGCTCTCAGAAGCTGCATGGCTCCAGAGGTGAAAGTAGGAGGTATGAAACGTGCTGCCTGGCATGAAAATCAACTCCGCTGTGCAGGGAAGTGGGACCCTTGGATCTATATGGAATGGAGATGAAGGAGTATGCAGTCAACGTGATGCCAGCAGATGGTGAGTAGAAGTTGTACCACAGTGTGGATTATGCAGATATTTCCTCCTGTATGACCTGGGGGGGAAGTTCAACCCCTGCCCTGTGAGGCGGCAGCAGTGTCATACACACGTAGCCTGCGCTCCCACAGCACTTCACTTTCCTTGGAAGCTTCTCTTTTTCCTGGCACTTTTTCAGTCCTCATCAATCACTAATGCTTCTGCATGCTGCCTCCAGATTTTATGAAGAATGGTCCACAATCACACCGCCATGCCCCCAGAGGAAGCTGCACCTAAAGGGGAGCTCACGCAGCGAGAGCCAGCACACGCCTCAAAACACGAGTGCTCTCCTCACAGGTCCAAAGCGTGGGCAGGTGGACTGGAGAAACCAAGGGCAGGAGGAAGACAGGGTGAGGTGACACCACATCGCCAACTTGACAGTTCGCCTTCCCTTCATACAGGCTCGGGAGGTGACTCTAGCTTCGCCTATAGCGTACACGCACAGCTACAAGCTCTGAAGCTTAACAAAGGCCTGATGGAAAGAAAAAATTGAATTCTTCTAAACACAAAGTCCCAGTGAAAAGGGTCTGTGCTGGAACTTGTGCATCCAGACGTCCGAATGCTGTACAACGCCAAGAGCCAGCATTCAGGTTTTCTTTCTGCTCTTCAATACGTCCCAGAAAAATCAGGTACAAATCGATCTCAGGGTCATACTACGAGTGTTAGTGGTACATCTCAGAGGCCGCTTATCAGAGTCCACACAAAAGGTAAGAAGGGCTCTTGGCTGTGCCAAGGACAGCAAAACTGCCACCGCTTAGGAGGTTTTACTGCAAAAGACAGCCTGTGAACCTTCGCTTCGGGGGGCACCCTGCTAAATCGGGGGACCAGCACGATTAGGACAGAGGAGTCTGTGAGGAGCCTTTTCTGCTTTGATCTATCGAGCCCCATCTCATTCAGGCAGGTTGATGTGACTGGAGAGAAGGGCGATAAGGGCTGCGAGGGCGTATGTTTTCCGTTTCAGCGAGCCCCTGAAGAGAGCAAAGCAGAGAGCTCAGAAGATGCTCTCAAAGTTTCTCACAGGCACTGAAGAATATGTTTATACATATAAAACAATTTCCTTCCCTTTACTGCCTAATTTCTTCTAACCTTAGCTTTATCTCTGATTCCCATTCTCCTTTCCTTTCCCCTCAACTCTTCTCTCCGCCTCTCTGCCTTATCTTTTTCTCCCTCTTTTACATTTTTTTTTCCTTTCCCCAAACATTTCCAGGTGGGTAGGGGGTGTTGTTGTGCGGGGTTTCTTTTGCTTGTTACAGGGAAATAAGGGGCCTTCTAAGTTAGGAAACCAGGATGCTGAGTTCTCACAGCAGCCTGGAACCTATTTACTGCCTGAAAAAAAATCCACCTCATGGTCCACCTCTGCTTTTTCATCTGAAGAGCTGAGATGATAAATGCCAACTGCAAAGACAGTTGGCTATAATAGTTAATGTTTGTGCAACACTTCGTATATCTAACCATTGTATCTGATCTTCGCTACCAGAAACACACGGAGCTGCTGCCACTGCTACCCAGACTGTCTCCAAGCATGATGATTAATGAGCTCACAGCCCTATTTTGCTGTTGAAGTTAATGCTGCTTCCTGAGGGCAACACGCCTGATGAGAGAATTTGCAGCAGTCCATACGCTATATTGATTCAAAATGCCACTGTATGTTTTAATTAGCTTTTAACCATTAAGAAGTGGTGCTGGAAATGAAAATGGCACATTTGCTTATGCAACAAATGTCTGTACCAAAAAGGTGAGCATTAGGCCAAGTTATCAACTTGAATGCTGAACTGCCACTGGCAGTTAAACCCCAGCTTTGTGACAGTCAATACGTTTCCATGACTTTTCTTTCTGTTAGCTTCATGCCAGATATTCACTTACATCTATTTCTGAGCCTTGAGGAATGCATTTTTTCACCCACGCCATCTTTTGAGAGTAATAACAAGCTAGAAAAGTTTAATTTTGCGGTATTGTGGTTTGGGACCCAATGTGAGGGAGGGGGCTACTCTAGAGCCAGTGAGAAAGCGGTATGCTGGCGTGAAAGACCCCTCCTTTGCATCACCAAACAGTTTCTGTTAAGTCACTGATCAGCTGCTCATTATTTCCTAATAGGCTGGTTGAAGCAATCTCCTGATCAGTAGCAGTCATTTTTGAGAACTCATGAAGGACAAGGCAGGTATTTTATCCTTCAAAGAGGATAAAAAGAGAATTACGGGCCAGTTATCAAACTTCATTTCTCAGGCAAATACAGGAACAAACAAATGTTTCGAAACCAGCTAGAAGACAACAAGATGAGTTTCAGTCCATGCTGATTTATCACAAATAAAGGACATCAGGCAAACCCAGTTCCTCGGGGACAGCTTAAGGGACCTTGGGCGAAGGGGAGGCAATTGACGCTGTGACTTGCCATCAGCCAGGCTGTTTACCTTGCCCTACCTGATACTCTTGTGACTAAACCAGGAAACATGGTTAAACCAAGACCAACCAGTGGCAGCAGGATGGGCTGAAAAGCCATACACAAGGGGCCATTACCAAAAATTCACTGCCAAACCGACAGGCTGTATTGAGTCTGGTTCTCTAGGTAGCTGTCCTAGATTTGATACAACTCGATTTTTTCACTACGATACAGGTAAACAAAGTATGACTGTTGAATTTGGAGATGAAACCAGCTCAGAATGAGCTGCAAGCGCACTGGAAGAAAGAGTATAATTCAAAATGGTTATGGCAGGCTGGGAAATGGCCTGAGAAGGCTGGATGCATGACAGATAGGATGAAGTGAGATTTTTTTCTGCTTCAGTAGGAATAATAAACTGGATAAGTGTAGGATACACGGCCAGGGCATGGCCTAGAAGAATGTGGACCAACTAGAAGATGAAAACAAGGAAACAAAACATGAGACACCTACACAGACCATGCAGGGCTGTTTAATCTAAAGAAGAATAGGCTGGATGAGGTTATGACATCTGACCTCCAGTACATGAGCTATTAGGATGCAGAAGAAATAAACTCTGCTGCATGGCCACTCTGGGTAGGGCGTGAAGCAAAAGCTTCTTACAACAATACTTGCAAGAAGACACCAGGAAAAAGGTATCAGTGGAAAGGCTAACGGAGCAGGGTCAGGATTGCCTGGGTGAATGGTGGGATCTCCTTCACTGGAAATCTCCAAAGACAGGATGGAACAGCGTTTCTCAGAAACAGCACAGATACAGATGATCCTGCCAGCAGTCCAGGCAGGGAGATAAACTAAGTGAGCTCTTGAAATTCATTCAGTTGTTGTATTGGGTTTTGGGGTTTTTTTTAAATTTATCTCTACCCATGGGAGGTACAGGACTACTTTGTGCCTCAACTCCATGCCAGTGAAACAGAAGTATCAGAGGCCAAATTAAACAGAACAATGAAAACAATTCGCATTAAGCTTGGCTGTCTCAAACAGGTTAATTACTTGGGGCTTGCAGCTCAAACAAGTTATCATCTGTGCCTGCTTTATCACCTAAAGCAGGTATTTGCCAATCATAGCGTGGAGCAAATCAAATAGTTTTGTCATGACTGAATGCTCTTAAATGCATTTAAAGCATTACAGACTAGTTAGACATAATGTATATTTAAAAGACTTGAAACCAGCAAAAGATCAGATTGAGGAAGGAGAGAAAGATGGTGGAACAGTGACACTGTGCAAGTTAGTTTAAATAAAGAATCTTATCAAATCCACTGACTACTTGTTCACATCTGTCCAAATATAACTTATGCCATATGTCCTACTATATAAGTCAGCTTGGAGGCAGGACACTTCCCTAAGCAGCAATTCACTTCCTGAGTCTGCTCCATCTTCTGGAGAATAGAGAGGGAGAAAAAATGATATATCACAAAAAAATCTGAGAAACAAACAAAATAACCTTCTAAAAGCCTCTGGGAAATAAAAAACCCTGTCTCTCCCCTAGCAGCATGGTTAGCTGAACCTTTTGTCTTCTCACGTGTCAGGAAGAGCAATCACAGCAATGTGGTTCTTGCCATAAGCTGCCTTTGAGGAAACCAGGTGCCTCAGCCTTACTTCACCTTTTCACCATTTGCCAAAGTGATAAAGATTGCTTTGCAGGTCACCCCAGAGATCCCCTCCTATCACAAAAACGCAGCTTACAGTTGTAACCTCAACAGTCAGGCTCCCAGATACAGCCAAGTCAATGCCTCTACCATTTTAGGGGTCTCCAAGGGCTCTGGTGCTACGCTGAGCAGCAGGCAGGAGGGGGGACACCCAGCCCTGCCCAGTGAAACGCTGCCCCTCTCCACAGCCTACCTTCCCCCCCAGCACCACGGACCGGAGCTTTCAGCTGGAAGCGTCGGATAAAAATATCTGTTTCAGATACCAGAAGCCTCCTTATGGCTCAAAGAGTTTAATTTTCATTTAAACATCAATAAATAGAGGCATAAGGGTTTAAGATGAATTATGTAAGCCCTTTAGCCATAGCCATTACATTCTGCCACAAAAATGAGCTGCTGTTCTCACTTTGTTTTATGGGCTCAGTGTAGCCTGTTGTTATTGTAGCTGCCAAATAAAAACCAGCAAACCATGCAAATGAAAATATAATCTTTTATGCTTTCATAGTCTTAGGATAAAGCGGCATGTGTGGTTTTAGAGGAGCGAGGTTTGGGGTTGGGGTTTTTTTTGCAGTCTGCAGTGCCGTGGCCCCATCTCGGGAGCCTCTGCGAGTGGAGAGCTGCAGCGGCTTCTCGGTGGAGACCCTCGGTCAGCTGCTCTCCTGTCTCCAACCGCAGCACTGTCACAGGCTCACTGGCAAGGAACCATGCAAAGCTTCCTGAAGGTACAAAGAAAGGGCGGGTTACGGGTCCTTTTATAGAAGTGAGAAGTCCCTGTGCTTTAAAAATAATAGTTTTTCCACCTCTGACTTCCCTCAAACCGCCTCATTCCCTGACAGGAGCACACGCCCCAGGATTTGCTCCGAGCTGTGTGTTTCCCAAGGGTCTGTCACCCAGCAAACCTGCCAAGAGAGAAAAACCCTGCGAAGTAATCGTGACAGGGAACAGCAGCTGAAGCCAAGTGGTAAAAGCAAACGACTCAGGACTGAAATACCTGGGACAAAACCTGCACCGGTAGATGGAGAGGGAAAACAGAAAGCCGTGAGAGAACCAAGTCAGCGACGGGGTGTTACTCATGCAACATTAAAAACAGGACTGGAAGCATGAGTTAATGTACTTCCAAGCTAATGACAGTAGAGCACAGCAACTATATTAACGGCAGAACACTGAGATAACAGGCGTGTGGACCGAAAGCCAAACATTTAGTCCGTAACTTTTCAGCCCAGAACCAAGATTCAAAGATTGTCTCCTTCACCTTTGCAATGCCTCGTCTCTTTCTTTTGTCTGTCTCAGTTTATTTTTGTAGTCACATTCACTGGTGATAACATTTTATATTTTGTGCTTCCTAGTGGGAGCTATGCTGGATGCTGACACCCACTCTTGTGCAGAGATTTTTGCATATTTTTTTTTTTCCCTCTTCCACCCGTTTTACACAAGATGGTAACATATGGCCTTGGGTGATTAAATGATTTAGTGAATGAACTAAGCAGAAAGTGCAGGCTGATTGGAAGAAGACAGCTTCTGTTTAGGCATAAATGTCTTTGTAATCTGTAATGATAGGAAAGAAACTACAGAAAAAGCATAAGACAATTTAATTGGGTTTTGGTTAAATATTGCATTTTTCAGGTCTGCTTTAAATAGAGTGAAATAATAGTATAGTGGCTACTACTTAATTTTGCTTCTACAGCATGTCCTTGTAGAAGGGGCACCCCCCAAATGCACACGGATATGTACACCCACATACAGCCCACAAAGAGAGAAAAAGTAAGCAAAGGGGTTTGTAAAACGAAGTTGTCATTTTATTTATTCTAGACAAGACAACCCCACCGAACTGGGTGCTGGTCACCACGCAGGTTGAAAAGGCTTCACACCTTCAAGCTTTCTCAGAATTACTCCGACTACAACACCCAGTCACACCTATATGACCTCAGCAGGAACCTCAGAAAGTTTTGCAGAAGGAAGGCATCTAGGTATCTTCTGAGCAGTCCCACCCAGTAGTTCTCTGCCACCGCAGGGCCCCCCCGGGGGCACAAATTAACAACCACTCCTGCCTTCTTCCTTTCAGGGCATCGTGACTCTTGTCTTTTTGAAGTCTAGGTTTGACATTTGGCATTTGCATGTTCTCAGGAGCATGCAGTTGCACATGGTGTAGGTCTGTCCTGGACTAAGCATCTGTTCACTCTTGGCCAGGTTGTGGGAGGCTGGACTCCAGCAGCCAGGTGTTCCTAAGCTAGAAATTTGAAGCCAATTCCTTTGTATCCAAAACAGGCAGTCTTTTGAGACAAAATATTTCTATTCTGCTTCCAGTGATGGTGTGAGTATCATTGACACCCAACAAACAAATCCAACTCAATTCCAGTTCATGTCTCCACCCTTGAGACTGATTCCATTCTTTATGATCAAATTTTTACACAGAGCCTTGAAAATGTTTCAGGGCATCACAAAGAATTTGCTGGTCTCAGTAATTTTCCCTGCATGAAGCAGAAGCTGTAGGCTAAAGCTAGACAAATCTATGCTCCAGAAAAGGACGCCTGGACCTAGAGAAAATGTCTCAGTGGTGCCTGTCCTCAGCTTGGAGCATGAATGTTAGCAGCCACCTTGGTGATAAATCTTGGTGCATGGTTCTCCTCCTCATTTACGTGATAGCATTTGAGAAGGGAGAGAAATTTTTGGCCCACGTGCTAGGAAAAGCTCTTAGCTGAGCACGTCCTGGTGGCCTACCCAGCATAGCTAGGGCTGCTAAGAATTACTGATCCAGGCAGACTCTGGCACAATAAGATGCACATTTAGCCAATTCATGCAAAGGCTGTATTATATTATCTTGGCACTTCCCCAGCACTGGTTCCCCAGAGAGAAGAGTCAATTCCATGGTGACATCAGCTGAACCTCAAGTTTGATGGCAGCTCCGGAAACTACTTAACTCATAATTTTTCTGAAAATCACACAGTCATTAATTTTCACTACAATTAAAAAAATATATTCAAAAAATAATAATTATCAGGAGTGCCACGATCACTAGCCCTGATTTTCACTTTTCTGGGATACATAACCCTGGCAATACTTGCCACTGTACCTTCTCCAGTCCTACTAGTCAAAGCATTCTTGGGAGAGTTTCAGTTTACCAAGGGAGCACCCACTTTCCATTGTCCCATCAACGAAAATGGCAGTAATGTGTATGGGTGACAGTATCTGGTTCAAGATAAATTGTAGAGCTGAAACCTGAGCTATTTGGCTACAGGCGAGCAGTTTTCATTGCCAGTTCCTTTTTTTTTGCCACAGAGAAGAAAATGGATGGCATATACTGTAATCAGCATAGCACTGCTCTATACTCTGAAGAAGACGTAGACGATTGTGTTATCGCAGGTGTAAGAAAGAAGTATTCGGGGCCAAATTTGCAGTTGGTTCCACAGCACAGCAATGTTGGGTTAACACATCTATGACTCTGAACCTGAATAGCATACCAGCACCTTTGACCATTTCCATTTCTGACAGGCTCTTCTGACAGACCGGCCTCAAGAAGAGTTTCGAGCGCATGAAGCGCAATTCAAACTCCGGAAGCGGATGCGACGATGGCATCTCGAGGCTTGCAGGCAAAGCTGGCATCTGCGGAGCAGCTTGTTACGTGTTCATCAATCTTCAGCAGCAACAAACAATACTGGGAGATTCACTGCACAAACCGTCTCAGAAAAGACGCCAGGAAACCTTGACGTTCTCAGATCAGAGGCGAGTGGGGAGGCTCTAACAGAGCTGCAGGCGCTCCTGTAGCACCACGTTGCAACGTCAGCATTGGTTGTGAGCCAAAGGCCTTCAGGCTTGCTTGTTGCCTGGAGGATATAAATGAAAGTCAGCAGGTGCAAAGGTGCAAGAAGTGCAAAATTGCATCATGTCTTTCCAAACTGTGTTTGTGCAGTAAATGAGACTCATTTCTTTCCACGGCAAATTGAGACCATTTTTATTTTCTTTGGCTTATGAACGTTCTTAGTTCAATTTTCATGTGTGTTCTCTGCGGTACCTTGGGATGCCTGAGGTGATTTATAAATATGTGTAGAGACCAGGTGTATTGCCAGATGTTTATGTCCCTTTACAACAAGGCTTCACCATCCCTTCCAATGGAACGCTCATATTATTTTTTCTAATAGAGGATCAACTGGACTACAGGGTATTTGTGAGATTTCCCTGTGTATGATTTTTTTCTTAATTTACTTTTCTATCATCTTGTTTCTATATTTAAAATAATGCTAAGTCTTTAAATCTCTCTAAGTACTCTTTAAAAAAATTAATGTTCCTTTCACATATAAAAAAAAATCACAGACAAACGTCAACAGTTCCAGGTTTAAATCAATGAAGTCTGACTCAGTGCCAAAAAGATTTTTCATCTTAAAGTGTTACCTACACTCATTTTTTTCTGTTGCACACCACCTCCCATTTAGAAATATTAAAAATTCGTTTTATACATATATATATATAACAGTTGTATAAACTGCAATTGCAGATCATTCTCTTAATTATAACTATTAAGAAAAAAACCTGTAGCCCCGAGGGTGAACCAAATCTGAAGAGGCAAAACGGACAAAGCAATTTACCCAAGGTCATGGAGTAAAGTGATAGAATGGAAAAGAAAATGCAGCCTGATTTCATTAGGAGTCAGCACTGTAAATACCATGTGAGGGGCAATAAGATTTTTCTCAGTACGTCTTAAAATATAAGGAGGTAAATTCATGTGTATGAGGAGGAAAGAATAAGTGAACATAAAAAGCAATGCCCCATAAAATTTTCTTTTAAGATTATTTTTTAATTCTGGGTGCCGTAAAAGTCTATTAGGACCTGAGAAAGTTCATTTACTAAATGTCCTCTTCAGCAAATAAATTCTTTTACTTTTTTCACACTGAGCAGCTTCATTGTTCCCAGAATTTTGTAACACAAGAATGACTAAACTGCCTCCCTCAGTAAAGCTGTACTTGTATAAGTAAGCATTCAGAAACCGAGGTCTTACTTAGCGACCCTGAGCAGTTGGTGAGAAGGCTTATACTAGGAAGCACGAGGCAGGATGCAGTTTAGAGATCTAGGACAACATAGTTAATGTAATCATTTCAGGCACACTCACTGACAGTTCAAATATATATATGACTGCATAAGTTATTTGTATGGTTTAGATTAGAAAAAAAAAACCTGAACAACTTTAGAACTGTTTTCAACAGTTTCCTATTAAAATGCTTTCAACATTTATTTTTGCAATAAAAAAAGCAGCTTAGTTATAGGGAAGATATTCAAGAAATGACAGGCGGCGGGGAATAGAGTACTGATTTTTCTCAGATGAAGTGATTATTAGCACTGAGGAGACAATCAGGAAACATGAAGAGTCAGCATCTTAGCTGCTGTGTCTTGAAGACAAGGACAAAACCCCATTGAGTTCCAGGTATAATGGAATATGGAACATGATGCCAATGGAAAAAAAAAAAAAACCCACACTAAGATATGGAATCGTATCAGCATTTAAGATGGACTGACACACTACGAGGTTAATTAAAAAATCCCACACCAGGTTTGCACAAGCAATCCCTTCACCAAAGGGTAGAGAGAAAAGTGTTTTCTTTTGTACTCATGTATATTTTTTTATATATATCTATGTAATGCTTGAAGCATATGGACACCTAGATGCGAGCTGCTGTGTGATATACATAGCAGTGCTGTCAAATAAATTAGGCACAGCTAGAATTCAGTATGCTTCTTTACAACGGTTTCATATTACTGAAGGAGACAAAATACCTACTCAATCAATTCTGGTTATTAATACGTAACTGAGCGCCTTTTCCTTGGTGAGCCTTGTTTTCTTCAAATCACTTCTCTGTGTTAACTGTTTACCTGAAACTGAAGAGGAGATGGGGAAACACCCAACTCCTTGAATTAGTCTTTTCCTAAGGAAGACTTTAGCTCTTCAAGACCGGCCTCCACTGCCCTATCCTAAGCCGCGGTATTCTCCAAAGCCGCTGACCTCAATCTGCCCGTGAACCACCACGAGGTCTGCAGAGCTCCTTTTCCTCTCAGGCACTGTCCTCGTCCAGGAGCGGGCAGGCCCCAGGCACATGCACATCCCCAACAGCATGGACCTGCTGGCACTGCTCCTCCTACCCTGTCCTGCTGCAGTGGGCAGCACAGACATGCAACGCCGGAGGTGGAAACTCTAGCCCAGGGCAGAGCAATTCATTATAAGAGATGGGAGCCAAAGCACTCCCCTGATGAATTCACAACTGGTCTGTGCCAACTGGGGAGAGAGGCTAGGACATAAACTGTGGAATTACAAAGGTAAATGTATTCCAGTCTAACCGTGGACACCCCAGGGATTTTTCTTCAGGGGTTTTATAGAAGGGTATGATATGAATCACCTAATTGCCTGATAATACATATTTCTAATTATCCTATCAGAAATGGGGAACAACAAAGCAAATACACGTTTGTATGTCTTGCAGCAGCAGCATTCATTAGCATCCCTGTGGTTTATCTGTTAATCCAGATGTTTCTGCCATCAACTTCTGCAAAGTTCTCAGGCATCTGCAACTCCTGCTGCTCTTAGATACATATCCCACGGTAAATTCTGCAGAAAGTTTCCTTATCTTAGCCAATCACCCGTTCTTAGCAAGGGCAGGTGATGGCTCTTGAGACAGTAATATGGCAATCGCATGCAAACAGTTCTTGGGTCCAAATCACTTCGAGGTCTCAGCAATGCACACCCCGCTCTCCATCCCAAGGCAGCTCAGCGAGTGACACCCCGGCAGCGGGCCTGCCTGCAGCCTGAGAAGCATGGGCAGCCCACAGCTGGCAGGCTGGGGGCCCAGGCGGGTGCACTCCTTGCGAGGTGAGGGAAGGCAGGGCTGGGCAGCTTCCTGAGGACGGGCACCGGGACCCAGCCAGGCTGAGCGGAGCAGCACCCACCCGCCCTGCACGGCCTTTCCCGGCACAGGTAGTCCCACC